>NNCF01126014.1:485172-516930 GCA_002313205.1 Laupala kohalensis
TAAGTATTTGCCAAAGTATGTATTTTATTTATGATTTTTATTTGAAATAGATATCTTAATATTGTATTGCCAGAGGGTTTATAAAAGTGTGTCAAACTTCAGTTCAATCGGTTGAGGGGAAGTTGTTCAAAATTCAGTTGCAAGATTTGGCCCCAATACATGAACTAGTGAAGTTAAATAAAAGCTTGTGAAAATAGCAAGGTACTTATTAAAATAGGAAAGCAATCAGATTAAAATATTAAAAATGTATTTAAAAAACTCATGAAAAAAGTCGGTAAAATATTTTGGTGTTCCGTTTTTGCAACATGGCCGAAAACGTGTTAAAATAGTCTTCTTTTAAGATTTTTCTCGTATAATTGTTCCATGCACCAGTTACAAAAAATAAACTTACATTTGAAGAGCCGAATAACAACAAGATCGTAGAATTCAATGCACAGATACAACTCTAACAAAGCGCGCGCAGGGAATATTTGACGAAATATATACGGCATACCCGGTCACCTATTCCCAGTGAATCCCGAGATTTTCGATCGAAAATCGTATTGAAGCAGCTGTTTTGTGATGTATTTCACTACATACTGATACACAGGTCCGAGGTCTTAATATGCTAAAAACATTTCTTTATCCAAAAAATGACGCATAAATTGGGATTTTGAAAACTACCCCATGACGTGAGAGCTTATATCTCCCGAACCACTGGAATTAATTGTTCGCATCTTTTTTGTAGGAAATGTATTGAGAAATTTTTCATATAGATAACTTTCTCGAAAACCTGAGTTTTGTGTCAATATGGTAAAAACCGCGAACGTGCACATCGTTAATAGTCGTTAACAATACTACAGTCCAAAGTATCAAAACTTTATGAATTATTTCCCCCAAGGGTATGTTTTTTGTCTAATTTCAGTGTACTACATCTCATTATTATCATCTAATTATTCGTGTTGCCACACCAAATACAATAATGAATGTGTGGCAGAAGCCTGCCGCCAGCGCTCGCAACAATTCCATGAGGACCTGGATCTTCCGGCGAAGGCAGTTGGTCTGGAGACGCGCACGCGGGCGGTTGTAAATCCGATCGATAAATGCAGAGTGTTATTAATAATTGTCTATTACATGGGGCATCAAAACCCATAGTGGTCACCCCGAAGTGATCCGATCGAGGGCGAGTTCTCGTGTTACGCGCGCGAGTTTGTGGACAATCGCGATCGAAGATTGTGATGCACCACAGCACATAATTACACCCGCGTTAGCCCCGCCACCGCCGCTTGCGCTCTCTCGGCTGCAGCCGCCGCTGCCTTCGCCCCTCGTGCAGTTTTCGCCGCTCGCTTTGCTGCTGCCACCACCGTCGTTTGCAGCGTCGACGACCGCGCCGGTGCGTCCATATTAACTCGGCTGCTCCTCTATTCTTGCTTCTGTGGATTCCTTCTTTTTTTCTACGTACGATGCCGACGGAGGAAGAATTTCTGGCATTGGTTTCGCAGTTGGCTGAAGAAAGGGCAGCTCACGAGGGACTGCAGCAGCAACAACAACAGCCACTGCAGCAGCAAAGTTCACAGCAGCGAGAATGGGAGACAGTTCCTCCGCGAGCAGAGGCTTATAGAGTGGCTGTAAAACTACCTCCATTCTGAGCCGAGCGTCCTGCGACGTGGTTCGCAAAGGTCAAAGCGCAGTTTGTGCGCTCGGACATCAGTAAGCTCAGAGGCTATGAAATACAGCCATGTGGTGGCTCAGTTCAATGCGCGCTATGCCGCTGAGTAGGAAGACATCCTCATCAACCCCCCGGAAAATAAAACTTACCAGCAAATGAAAAGAGAGCTGATCAGACGTCTGTCACTTAGTGAGGAGCAGCGAATACAGCAACTCCTGAGTGGGGAGGAAATGGCAGACCGGAAGCCTCATCAGTTCCTGCGACACCTTCATCACTCGCAGGTTCAACTGCATTGGACAACCGCGAGCTCTGGTTGAGACGCCTGCCCGCACACGTTCAGGGCATCCTGATGTCACAAATGCAACTACCTATCGATAAGGCTGCCGAGTTGACTGACCGGGGGGCTTGGAGGTGTCCCAACCACAGATTCCTGTGACCGTCCGGGCAACTGCGACACCGAATGTCTCTGGACCGATGGACATCGTAATGCTGGCGTCCCCCTTTGGATGAACTCGCGGCGCAAGTGGCTGCACTCTCGGTGCACGACCGCCAGGCGCCATCAAGACGCCGCTCCCGCACTTGGCGACGTGCTGAGGGCAGTATGAGCCCGGAATCCAGATCCAATGACACCTGCTGGTACTAACGCATGTTCGGTGACAGAGCAACTCGAGGTCCCATGCCGTGTAAGTAGCGGGAAACGCACACAACAGCCAGTAGTAGCAGCAGCTTGATGTTACAATGCACGCAGATGCTTGTTTGTGACGGACCAACTGAGCAAACAAAGATTTCTGATCGACTCTGGATCTGATCTGTGTAGTTTCTCCCGTCATCATCTTCGTGAACGCTGCTCGCCGAGTATGTTCTCGGCGCGGCCAACAAGTCACCAATCAAGACGTATGGGACCCTGCAACTCAACCTCAACCTGCAGTTGCGGAGGTTATTTCCATGGTGTTTTGTCGTCGCAGATGTGGATAATTCGATTATTGGGACCGACATCCACGCGCACGATCACCTGCTAGCAGATTGTCGCACAAAGCACCTAATCGACGCTAATACGGGAGTCTCCGTGCAAGGGCAACTCACTACTGTTGCCCAACCCAGTGTGCAAGCAATAATGGAGTCCTCACTGTATGGCAATTTGCTACGCGAGTTCCTACATCTAACCCGCTCAGGAGGACTACCGCGCCAAGTGAAGCATGGCACGGTACACTGCATCCGCACCACAGACGGTCCTCCAGTATCCTGTCGCCCTCGTTGCATGGTACAGGGGAAGTTACTAGCAGCGAAGGCCGAATTCAGCGACATGTTGCGTGTGTGGTCTGTCCACCCATCCTCGCCTCTGTACCTGGCGCCGAAAGGTGTCGACGGATGGCGACCTTGTGGGGATTATCGGGCCCTCAACGCCCGCATCATCCCTGATTGCAATCCAGTGCGCCACATCGCAGACTTCTCACATAACCTTACGGTCTGTGTGATTTTCTCCATCGCTGATTTAGTGAAGACCTACTAACGAGATACCAGTGAACCAAGAGGACATTTGCAAGATAGCAATCTCCACTCCATTTGGACTCTTCGAGTTCCCGTTTATGAGTTTCGGTCTGAGAAACGCCAGCCAAACGTTCCAAAGATTCATAATGAAGTGGTTCGTGATCTTGACTTCTGTTACGCATACATCTGATTTAGTGAAGGCCTACTAACGAGATACCAGTGAACCAAGAGGACATTTGCAAGATAGCAATCTCCACTCCATTTGGACTCTTCGAGTTCCCGTTTATGAGTTTCGGTCTGAGAAACGCCAGCCAAACGTTCCAAAGATTCATAATGAAGTGGTTCGTGATCTTGACTTCTGTTACGCATATATTATTGCCATCTTGTTGTTCTCACGGTTGTCTGAAGAGCATGAGCAACACCTAAGAACGCTCTTCAAGCGCCTCCAAGAGTACAGTGTAGTCATAAACATCCCCAAATGTGTTTTAGGAGCCAGTGAGGTAACATTTCTCGGTTATTTGGTCTCCGGCGCTGGAACACGCCCACCTTCTCAACGTGTCACTGCAATGCAGGAGTTTCATTTAATTATTTTATGCCTTTGGACGAGGTTCAGGCCATGAGGCCTGCTCTTTCACACAACCGTTGGACTTGGGCAAGGGACTCGGAAGGGAGATATGTTGGGTTGCCAGACAACGTAAGGTACCGAACCTACATTTGTGTGGCTAAGGTGAGGGAAACCCCAACTGAAAACCTCACCTAATTCGCCCGAGCAGGGTTTGAACCTACGCTTTACCGCTCAGCGGCATCGCTGAAGCGAGGTCACTACCACTAGACCTCCGCTGTCGGTGACCCAAAATAGTTCAATGGGGCCGTCGGTTCCTGGGTATGGTGAATTTTTAAGGACAATTCCTACCTAATGCCGCGGTGCTACGAGCGCCCTTACATGATGCCCTGCCAAGAAGCCAATTGAAGGGCTCGAAGCCCATATCCTGGACGCCTACATTGGAATAACCATACTAACCTTGCAAGGAAAGACTCAGATGCCACCCTCCTGGCACACCCTCTCAAGCACTCTCCACTCCGACTGACACCGATGCGTATTCTGTAGCTGTTGGTGAATGTTTCCAACAGCGTGTCGGCGCCTCCTGGCAGCCCCTTGCCTTTTTCTCCAAGAAACGACCTTCCAAGCAATCCGAATGACCGGCTTACTATCGTGAGCTCCTATGAGTATATGAAGCTATTCAACATATACGACACGTCTTGAAGCCCAACACTGTCGGATCTATACAGATAATAAATCCCTCCTCGACGCCTTTCAGCAGCGGCGCGAAAAGCTACCAAGTGCAGCTCAATCAGCTGACATTCAGAGCACAGTTCACAACGGACGTTGAGCATGTGAGTAGTGTGAATAACGTAGTTGCAGGCTGCTTGACACGCGTTGATGCCGTGACAGCAATGCTCTCCCTCAGCAAACTCGACCAGTCCCATTTGGGGGATGGTGAACTTCCGGTTCTGGTGAACAACACCAAACCTCTAAGGATGGAGCGTTTTCCCGTTCCTGGATTGGACCTATCAGTGTACTGTGACACATCCTCTGGCGGCCAACGATCGTTCGTCACGGAGCCTTGCCAGACAAGCGTCTTCCTCGCCCTGCATGATCTCAGTCATCTGGCAATACGTGCGTCCACCAAGCTTGTAGTCGATAGTTCCATCTGGTCCTCACTTCGATCGGACTGTAGTCAATGAGTTAGAGCATGCTTGCTGTGTCAGCGTCACCAGCCCGATTCACGGATATCCACGTGCACATCATGGGACCCCTTACGTTGTCCTCGTGGTGTCGCTATCTGCTCACCATCGTGGACCAGTTTACCCGCTGGCCTGAGGCGGTGCCCATGAAGGATATAACCACTGAATCGAACACCTGGACTATCCTTTTACCGTGGGTAGCCCGTTTCGGTGTACCGAATCGGGTCACATGCGATCAGGGGTGCCACCTTGAGTAGACATCGTTCAAAACTGCCTTTAGCATTTGTGGAGCCGACAAACGTTGACCGTGCGCCTACCATCCCCAGGCATCTGGCATGAAGGAACGCTTCCACCGCATTCTGAAAGCAACGTTGATGTGCCAAGAGGGAGACTCCTGGCTGGCTGCTCTCCCATGGGTCCTCCTCGGTCTACGCAACACGTTGAAGGAGGATATTATAGCATCGACGGCAGAACTAGTGCATGGAGAACCGTTGCGATTGCCTGGCGATTTACGAAATTCGACTCCATCCACCACCGCCAACGACTCTCTCGTCGTGCTTGGACGCATTCGGGCACAGATCAGACGCCTTCGCTCAACACCCGTCAACGACATGGGAGGGAATCATCCTTCGTTTTCCCGGACTTGGCCACCGCTACCCACGTGTTCCTGAGACACGACTCTATGCGTCCCGCACTGACGCCGCCGTACACCAGACCCTATGAGGTCGTGGGACGCACCGACAAGGTCCTGACGCTACGTGTAGCGGGAACAACAATGCGAGTGTCCATTGACCGTGTAAAGCCGCCGTACTTGTTGGCGGACGCTCAGGGAGTACCGTCCATTTCAAAGTCTGCCGCCCTCCACAGTAGCGGACCTCTCGTCTCAGATGGAAGCGCGCCACGAGCTCGACCGACCACCGACTGCGCAGCTCACTTCAAATGGTCAGTGCACCCGCTCGGGGAGGAGTGTCCATTTCCCCAAACGCTTCGTCGCGGGATAGCGCTCCGCACTGTATGTCTGGGGGGTGGTGTGGCAGAAGCCTGCCGCCAGCGCTCGCAACAATGCAGAGAAGCTTTGTTGCCGGGTGGCAACCATACGGTGAGGACCTGGTTCTTCCGGCGAGGGCAGTTGATCTAGAGACGTGCACGCGGACAGTCGTAAATCCGATCGATAAATGCAGTGAGTTATTAAATGATTTCCCGTTACATGGGACATGAAACTCCATACATGCATAACATCCTTGCATGGTGTCAGTCATTTGAGTTATGATGCAATTATGACACTTGCGGTCAGTGAAGCGTAATGTACGCTAAAAGGAGGAAATAAGTAGGAATGGAGTCGCCATTCACAGTTCCAGAGGCGTTCGCATCCAAAACTTTGAACATACATCAAAGGAAATATTCCCAGATAGAGACAGAAGCCTTAGCTATCATTTTCGGTGTAAAGAAGTTTCACCTATACGGGCGCAATTTCTTTATCATTACTGATCACAAACAGTTACTATCTCTGATCAATTCAGGAAAAAAGATGCCGGTAGACACGGTCCGCAAGTTACAGCGAGGGGTCCTGTTTTTAGGTGATTACCACAATGAGATATTATTTCGACGCACGTCGGAACATGCTAATGCCGATGCATTGTCTAGATCCCCAACGAACCTGACCCGGATTTTGACGCCATGGATATCCCTTGCCTGCAAACCGATTTGGAAGAAGAGGAAGAGCTCCAGAACTTCCCCGTCAACGCCACCAGCATTGCAAGGGAAACCTCCAAAGACCGCGAACTCAGGCGCCTCAAGGATCGGATGGCAGATGGACAAGCGCAGCGAGCCAAAATTCCAAAAATGGAAAAGACTACAGGATCGATTATCGGTGAGAAGAAGAGTATAGCTCCTCCATTCCGAAGAAAACAATAGAGTTTTGATACTGCCGTCATTGCGCTCACATGTCTTAAATAGTTTACATAAGGGTCACTGGGGAATCGTAGTAACCAAGCAACTGGCCAGGCAGCAGTTACTGGCGGGTATGGACAAAGACATTGAGCGACTTATCAGTGTTTGTGAACCATGTCAACGCCATCAGAAAGCTCCGGCAACAGCCTTGGCCGTGTACGCCAAATCCTTGGCAACTTATCCATGGGGATTTCGCCAACCCCTTCATGGGAAACATGTATTTAATAGTAATCCACTATTTTTCTAGTTTTCCGTTTGCGACGGAGATGCGCGCCACCATAGCAGCGGCCACCATCGCCGAACTCCAGAGAATTCTTATAGCGGAAGGACTTCCCGAAATCCTCGTCACGGACAACGGGACACAGTTCACGTCATCAGCGTTCCATATTTTTTGCAGACAAAACGGGATTCACCACCATTCTACCAGCAGTCAAACGGATTTGGCGAGAAGTTTGTGCAAACCTTCAAAACTGCTTTAAAGAAAGCCACAGACGCGGGTACACCCAATGGTGAAGCCCTGCTGCGAATCATGGCAACCTATAGAGCATTGCCTAGACCAGACGGCATTAGCCCGGAGGAATTGCTCCACGGTCGCAGGCATCGTACAATCCTTTCCCTCTTGCAGCCAGCTGTACCGCAAGCACGCACCACGGGATTGCTCAAATTCTATCATGGGCAACCAGTGTACATCCGATCCTTCAAGGATAACCCAAGGTGGTTCCCGGGAACGATCGTGGGAAACCGGGGTAGCCGGGTGTTTCTTATGCAGGTGGCTGGTCGAGTTGTTGCTCGACACGTAGACCAGATACGGAATCGCGTGGTAGACACGCCAGTGGAACACCCTCCACGCACTCAAAAGACACACACCAATGTTTTACAGCAACAGTTTCACAATGGCGTGTTTTCAGGATGATCTCAGCATCGGCCAACACTGGAGGCCCCCGCAGACCTCCTAGACGGGAACCTGGATACGGAAACAACAGAACCAGTGGCTACAACAACCCAGCAGGCATCAGGGACAACATCAGAGGACAATACGTCGGCCACGGGGGAAACAACCGAACCAGCTATCCCCATCGGTCCAGCGCAGCAACCACGACACTGCGTCCTCCAGGAGGAGACCGACTCGGCGATGCCAGAGGCAATGGCTGACGCAACCGAACCAGTCCTGATCAACAATCCATGGAGATTGCAGCCCAGAATAATGATGATCGACCAAGGCCCCGGTGCAGAAGGCGTCTACAATGTTTTTCCCCCTATTCCTCAAAATAGGCGGGGAGGGTGCAGCATACGCTGCAGTTTGAAGACCGCGGGAGCCAGTAGTTTCTAGATTACCCGCAGACAGCGCAAACTGCAGCTTGGGCGCGGCAAATAATGTCGGCGCCGTGCTACGTCAGCGAGCAACAATAGGAGGCGGGCGGCGGCTACGCGCGGCGGGAAAGCGGTCGCTTATAAGCTGCGCCGCGTGCAGCGGCAGACAGGGCACAACCGAGGCGCTTCAGTAACGGACCACCCATCGGAACCAGATCTCGCCGCAACTCACGTCACGACGGAACTCGACCCGGCCCTACAACGGCAATTGTCTACTGGATTTATGGAACTGCGACCATCGGCAATTGTCTACTGGATTTATGGAACTGCGCCCATCGGCTATTATAGTCTGGAATTTTTGTGTATGGTTACTGGAAAATAAATGTTTTGTTACTAACCAGTGGCAGTTATTAACGACATAACAGGATCCATTTCATTAACTAACTGAACATCAGTTTCAGGAGCGGTTTAGGCTAATGAAGACAGCTTTGTCCTTCGTGGAACAAAGTGAGGTTAGAGTATCCAACAGACTGAAATTTTCCCTCTCGCCAATGTACCATGTATTAAGGATGTCGATCTCTGACTCTTTATTGATTCCATAGACATGGCGTAATGCAAAATAGCAACTACAAAATAGCAACTACAAAATCCTAATACAATAAACAACTCGCAAGTTCCACTATGGTACGAAATAATGAAAAGTAGTGAACTGAAAATCAGACGGTCATGGAAGAGAACGCTGGTCGATAACGCAATTATTTTTTTTCGTAAAGATTGTACATAAATACGACTTGACTTCGCGGTGGGTGCGTTCAATGCTGTATATCCAAATTTTAACTCCCGCTGGATAATGCCTGTTAAATATCGAGAGTTTAGAATGATGCACACAAATTTCACGTTAACAGAAACTAACCTTTAACATTCATTTCTTAACGGGCACATTTAACAGTTTTTGGTGTACTCGGATATCACTCTCCTTGCAATTCGTTATATCGTTAATACACAAATAAAGACACTATTGTCAATGAAAGATTTCAGCGGAACACAGTGTGACAGTCGCAACAGATTCGTCACAATGGAAAAGTTTGAAGTAATATTTGTTAAGTGCTGTTAATTTTTTTCCCTTGAGCAGTGAGCAAATTTTCTGACTTTTACAGAAACAGAAAATTCCCAAACGTTTCCCAGTTGCTCACCACCCTGACTAGGACTTAGTTAAAATCAATTAATTGCAACTTCAAATTAAAATTCACCAAAGATTGGATAGAATACAACAAACGTTATGGTAACTATGACAGAAGACACTAAAAGTCATAACTTAATAATACAACAAAAATATGTATTATATCACTTGAGTTCTCATATTTTTTAACAGAGAAAGCATTTCATTACTGTTAAATAAATACTGATAAATGATTACTTACATTTTTTGGATAATCTTCCCTGTATAATCTGGTGCCATAAAAATACCAGTAAGCCGAGTTATTTTCATCGTGTCCCAATGGTTCCACTCGCAGACTGTCAGACTCCAAGTTCTATAAAGCAAAATAAGCAATGAGTGATTGAGCTTTTGAAGTTGTCAAACCATTTACAGTGTAGTCTCATCTCTAGTAGTGCTGAAATTTTGAGCACTTGAGTTTAAGAGGAAAAAAATAAACAGAATTATCTGTTTATTAACTGATAAGTGACAAAAAAATCAATTATTCTATATCATTATCTTTTTTGTTTTATCATGCAAGAATCACTTCCAAATCCAAATAGTTCAATAGCCCTTCAATATTTCCTGTTTGCATGAGAATGTAAAAAATACTGGAATTTCAATTTATTACATAAAAGAGTAAAGTTAGAAATTTTTATCATGGAAACAAATCATCCTCTTATTTTAATACTAACTACACAAGAATATTCCACATTATATAGCAAATTTCCATGATTTTCCAAAGATACCTTTTTTTTGGAAATCTTTTGGTATCTCACATGTTTTCACATTCTGAACACAATATAAATATTAATGCATATTTATTTCTTTATTATCAATTCATACAACAACCTTATCTAAACAGATAGTTGTATAATCTTATTTATAAATAAATTCTGTGAAAAGTCTACAGTTGTATTAAACCACCTACAAAACCATGTTCTACTCATAACAAATACATTTTTTGACTATTTTGGTTTCAGTCCAGATTGCAGAATATTTTGAAACTCCTGTTCTTAACCAAGAAAAAAGACTTCAGAATCAGTTCTCTCTTTACATCCGGTAATGTACCTCTCATATTTCAGAGTATGTCTAAAAATAACAATTTCAATCACAAGCCTCCATACTTCAGCATTTGTCAGGAGCAGATATGACGAAGTAAATTTTCAAATTTCACAGAAAATATGTGAATTAGCAATGGGAAATCCAGTATGCCCTTTCTCTGCATATTCATCTATGAGCAATTTTGAAGCTCATATTTTCTGCACTGTATAGAAATAATTTGAAGATGCTCTAAAATTGTTTAATATAGAAGAACAAACAATAAAATCAACATAATTTTTTCAAGTACAGCCGAAAGAAGATTACTGCAGAGAGAGTAAAATGTTTTTGTTTTTTCAGCAGCAATTGAACAAACTGAAGCAAAACTGGTTTGTTACCACAAGTGGCTGAACATAACAGGTTTGTTACAAGTGGCAAACAAATAAGATGCTTCACTACATAAAAGTTAAGGTTGATGATTATCAAAGTTAGCAACAGGGAAAGAAAGAAAATCTGCAAGACAAGAGGTATGGAAAGTTACCCCATTAAAGCTGACAGCAGTGTCTGGTAGAACAAACTATATTGCTGATAAACTATGCAATGAAATATTACTTTTGTTTAACCTTTTAACATAAATAAAAGATGTCAATTCATTAGGTCTAACATTTTCAATACAACAGTAAATCAGAGGTAAACATTGTGTGATTGTTCCCTAAAGATTACATACATTAGTTGAACTAAAATACATTATTTTTTTATCACCTACATTGTAATTACATTTGAAGAAATATTAAAGTATTAAATGAAACAACTGAACTTTCACTGACTCGATTTATTTTCAATTAAATAAACATTACAATGTTTTGACCCCCACCCTAGGCCATCATAAGGCAACTGACAAAAATTATTCTGTTTAACATGTCAGAAATGATTTCCAGCATATTACAATAATTTTTGTCAATAGTTGCCTTAAGATGGCCCACAGTGGGGGTCAAAATATTGTAAAGTTTATTTAATTGAAAATAAATAGTCTATGAAAGTAAGGTCTTTTATTTAATAATTTTAATCACCTTCCCTTATATCACTAAACCCATTACCGCCCAAATAATTATTTTTAATTCGCTTAATATCTCTACAGTAAGTCATAGGAGGTTGTTGGACGAGAAAAATGACAACAAAAAGTCATTTTTACATATCGTTTATCGATAATAAGCCGATCTAGATCAGTGGGTAGATTCATGATGCATTGAGTAAGCAACACACAACACATGAAACTTGTTTATTTTACAGGAAACTGATTATAAATAATGCACTGTATTGTTATAAAACTTCATTTCCCTTTCTGGTGAAAACAATACATCTTTCTACAAGATGTGGCCTTGTTCAAAACATTTTTGACACTAACATTGCATTTTGACAATGTCAGAGGTCATCCCAGACTGTTTTGAAATTGGCAGTGTCTTTGACACTTCCTCTTCTCTACATAATGGTCCATTCCATCGAAGTGCATTTCTAAATGCACATTTATTTGAGATGTGAAGGAGGTGCGCCACACGTCGACGAACATACTTAAACCTTTCATGCTATCACCACACACACACACATATATATGTTCTGACTCTTTCATAATGCAAATCAAAAGTTTAGCAATATCATCTGGGAAATTCTAAAGGGAAGCCATGGCATGTAAGCCAATCTAATCAGCTTCCCTTTTATGAATTACTTTTGCCTACTGAGACGATCATTTCGTTGACCGAATTTCTCGGTTCGAAAATTCCAAAAAGCTGAAATGATGCATAAAGGTGAAAAATTACACCATAATATTTCTATGGATATCTGCTTCATACAACATTTTATAGGTTACTTGAAAATATTTTGAACAATTACGGGCGAAAATATCTGAGGATCGTACCGAGCGATGTATGTATTCGTTCGGCATTTTTTGATGGGGACACTGCACAAGGCAGTGTTCCATCGCTGTTTTACCGCGCGCTCTACCAGTGGTTTACTGGAACCAAGGTGACCGCGCGGGTGAATGTAATGACAATGACATGTACATGAGGTGAGATGATTATGAGTGAATGTTGTGGTGGAATGGATGGCAGGGGAAACGGGAGTACCCCGAGAAACCCTGTCGCGAACACCGCTTCGTCCACCATCGCGTATTCTACTTGGATTGGACTGGGTTTAAACCGGCGTCCCCAGAGTACGCTAAGCGCTACGCCATGGGTCGCCCGTAACGAGCAATATAATACAGTGAATCAAGTTACGTTCTCTCAAAAATAATTATTTTTAAATTAGAATAGCAGAAATTCCAAATTATTTAAATATATACATGTCTTAGGCTTTTTAAAAATATTCCTTACAATTAGGAGGAAAAATCAAAGGAATATGATAAATGATATATAAAAAAGAAGCCAAACAAGTGACGTTGCTTTCCGTATACAAATGCCACACGTTGAATTCCTCATTCATTTCACTCTCATACGATACACGATTTTTGATTGAGAATTACGTTTTACTCTTTAAACGTTATTATTTTAATTATTATTTACAAGTCTTACGAATAACTCTTTATACGTATCGAATATTATATTTCCTTTTCTTTTTTTTCTGAAAGCAGTTTGAAAATTATTAAAAACTAATTGCATCTTAATTCATATTTTTACAACAGGTATTCGTCAAAATATAGCATTTTCTGTATAATATATATATATAATAATCGAAATATAGCATTTTCTGTATAATACTTAGAATGATACATAGAAATAATCTGTATTATACTTTACTCGCTAGAGATCAATTAGTATTTAACGAATAGATTTTATTCCGGTGTTGCGTTATGATTTAATTGCTTCTCTTTATATAGAGCATTTAATGTCATCGCACTACCTCTGGATGTATAAGGCAATTTGAATGATCGTGTGTTAGCGCGCTGTCTTGGAGTCGGAGACATGGGCAACCAATGAAAACGCTGGGTTCTGTCCGCTGTGGTGGGAGGCACTGTAATGCATTAGGGTTTCGATTTACGCGTCCGGCCGAAGGTGCTTCCGTGAGGTTTACAGATTAGCTCCCAGCCGTTCTCTCGGATTCTTCTCCGACTCGATCGTATCGGAAAGCGCGAAGTTACAGAATGGCCCCTCTGGTCGTTGCATACGACCACCGCCTGACGGCCTCCTTGAGACGGGGATGACAGGAATGACGTGGCGAAATGATGAGAGAATGTTGTGCTGGAATGAATGGCAGTAGAAACGGATTCTACTTGGATCAGACAGGGTTTGAACCAGCGTCACCATAGGTAGAAGCGAGTACGCTAGTCACCACGTCACGGGTCGCCCATGATAAAACTGTTCACAAATAAATTGTGCGACTTGAACCATGAATAATTTTTTTGTATATACTCTCCTACATACCCTCCCTCAGAAAAATGAAAAGAATAATTCATGTATTGCTTTCTAAAAATATTTTCAATTTCATTACAATCAAAAGTTTATTAAGTACACTTGTTACAGTTTTTTCCGGATATAGGCCCCCTTTTTTCGAACAAATCGCCCAAAACTGCGGGAAGGACCATATTTGGAGTTTAGGACGGGAAAGCTGCTCATTCAAAGTTTGGTGGATGAAAACGAGTTAAGTGAGCACAACCCATATGCGTAACGTAACATAAATATAACATCGATCGATGATGGCGGAACATGACGCTCATTTACGGTGGATGACATTGCCGTCACCGTGCCGACAGTGAGGCACACTGTGGACAACGAAAGTTGGGCAATCGAAGAAGCTTCGACGCTAACTTCTAAATGCGAGTTCTACATTATGCTCAGACACACAAAAATAAAGCAGCGGCACGAGAATTCGAAGAGGGAGTCCGTGAGGATCTGACGATGTCAGGAGGATAAGTTGAACTGCGTCAGTCACCTTTTCAATCTAAAATCCTTATGATTATACTAACTAGAACCAACCATTTCACATTGAAATTTGAATGATCATTTCCCTTCTGAAACACTTTGATTTTACTCAGTTTGTTTGTTTGTTTCTTTCTTTTTCGTCATTCGTGTGTCCCAAAAGAAGGGGGGACTACATTCGGACAAATACGGCAGTAGCGGAGTTGGTGGTTTAAAATATTTATCTTGTAATTTTTAAAAATTCACTTCACTGAGTTTAACAATCTTGCGATAGTTTCGAATTAAAATACTTTAGAAACTTACAGGGGAGTCACAACAATAAAATATTAATTTACTGATGAAGGTCACACATGCCACTTACTCACCAGGCTTTTGAAAGAGTTTATGATGGGAATAAAAGCTCCCAAATTTGAACCTGTTGAATGTATGTAACTGGAGTGTGTGGCCTTCATCGCATACTTAAAATTTTATAGTTATAATTTACTTGCTAGTTACCAACTTGCACTTGATGAAATGGACTTATAGCAAAACAGCAACTCCAATAATCATTAGTTCGAGATTGTGTGTTTCACTTTGAGAAAAATTCTTATTTAACCACCTTAGAAGAATAAGGCACATATATTTTTTGCATTAAGTATATTCATGAGTAATGCACGGAAGTTACTTCTGACCCATCACCGTATCGTAAACAAGCTTGAACTGATATTACCAAGTTAAAACAAAACAGATCACAGGATAATTCTGTAAAGAACAAATTGGGAACCACAAAAATAGAAGACCAAGAAAAGCTCAATGACAGCAAGGTGGAAAGAATGGATAGAAAAAAGAAAAGCTCCAAGAACTGTACACAGAAAAAAAGCTTGTTAATAACCTACAAATATTAGTACAGAGAGTAAGTAGGAATGTTCAACAGCAAGATGAAAATTACCTTTAAAAGATCTTGAACATCTTCAGCGTCTAAACGAAAATCACAAAGTGCATGAAGGATTTCCACTTTGGTGCGCAGAGGCAAAAACTGAAAGTCCATATCATTATTAAATGGATTATCACGGCCATATTCCTGAAACAAAGAAAATAGCTAATGTAACTAACAAAACAAAAGTATTTAATTACAACAGCAGAAATGTTAGATAACAAAAAAAGTAACTCAGCTGCATTTCAAATCAATAAATCACACCTAGAGTAGAGAACAACAAGCACAAAAAACATTAAAAAAATACAAGCACATACTCTGTCAAAATTGTCACATTACACATATAAGAATAGAAAAATAATTATCTTGAGGCTATGACCACCTATTTTATGTTATTTCTACTTATATCAATTTAAACTAGTGGTACAAAACCATTGCACATACTTCCTCATATACATTTCTCCATCTGCAGCATAGTGGGAAAAAATTCTACAGTGAAAGGATCATTTCTGATATGGTTATCTATATTTTGGACGTCTTCCAGTGCTCTATTCATGCTCAAAGTCACTATTACCGTCTTTTATTTTGAAATTTGAAAGTAAAATAAATATTCAGAATATTACTTCAAAACATATTGCGACATATCAGTCATATAAATATCATAAAAGTGTTATGTAAATGTAATTTCATTGCAGAAACAAATTGATTAGTTTAGTATCTGCAGTGCATTTGCTGTCCTCCTACGTATTTAATCAATATCATATCTTTCATTTCAGTTTACGATAAGTATGTTGTTTGTCTTCTTGGTCCACTTACAGTGCAAAATATTATTCAAGCTTCTTGAAACAGTAAACTAATGTACAAGTGTAGCAGACAGAAATTATTTTACTGCGTCTATACCAAACTTTCAAGTGAAATACCACTAAGAAGGATGTAATGCATACTAATTGTAGTTAACGCAGAGAAAACTTGAGCAAAATCATTGCAACCGTTTTTGAGAAACATTCAAAATAGTAGTTTGACCTTCATGTGAAGTATCCTTTGTTTTAAAGTAAAAAAATTAGAGCATGTACATCGACAAGTAAATTCTACCATAAATACGAAATATGAATTAAATTGATTCACCCGTCTACTCAGAATCGCTGCAGGCAGACAGATGGACGTTTTGCCAAAAACCACTTTTTCAGAATCAGGGATTGCCAAAATGGATATTTCTGTCAAAATCTCACTTTTGAATTTTTTCACGATTACAAAACTTTCTATATACTACGTATATGAGAAAGTAAAAATGACGGGAATTGCAGATCTCCAATCAAGTTTTCAAATATTTTTTTCATAAACACTTTCGTATAGCTTGAACAAAAAATGTAAATTGCTATTGAGGTCAAAGAAATATTAATAATATGTTTTTGTGTATTTACTCCGTATTTTAAGATATGACAAGGTTAATAGCATTTACATCAAATGTCAGTTCAAAAAATAAGCCATGAACTATATCAAATTTCTATTAACAACAGCTTTACTAAATCAATAAACATTACCCTTTGTTATCTCATAGCAAGAAAGGGTAGAGTTTCATTAAATGACAAACATACATTTGCGGGTTTAACAAATTTAACAGACTTAAGACATAATATTTTCACAATAATAAAGAAATGAGGAGCAGAAAAGTTGAAGGGATTAAGGTTTCCAAAGTTTTCACTAGTATCACCCCACATAGTATTACTAACACATTAATTTATTTACAAAAGAATCAATAATCTATTTATTTTTTCTCATGATTTAATAATTAAATAACTCAAACCAAAACTTTTATTGTATATTTAGATAGGAAAATTTATTTTATTAAGAAAGTCACTGTGATCTTAAGACAAGAAAATATTCACAAAATGTTCAGTAATTTAACTCCATTATTTTGTTATTTATTTTTGACAGTGGCACCAAATCAAGTCAAGAACTTTCTCAAAGTGAATACTCTCTCCCTGACTTAAATATTAAAGATTGAGGAAATACATAGAATTTCATGCTTACATTTTCTTTTCAATACTAACGAAATTCCAAACTTTAACACAGTGAAGGAAAGGAATAACTATTTCAGCAGCCATAATTTTACCTCTTCTGTAATACTAAGACCATATTTACATGTTTCATTCAGATTTCTTCTTTTCTAGCACCAACTTTGACAAGAGAGAAGAAATACTGGAAACCCTCAAAAGTGAACACAGCAACATTTCCCAATCCTGTTATTGCAAATTGTTCAACATTTAACATATTCCATGTCATTGCAGAGATTCTGCTCAGCATAGTTTTTCTTTTTTCTTTCTTATTTTGCAGCACCTTTCAAATATTGTCATTATTTTAAGACGCCAGCCCAATTCTAATTGAAGTTCAGTGTTCCCAATTTTTACATGTAGTCTTATCTCATTCTACCAGAAAAAATGTGGGGTTTTAGAATTACCTCCTGCTTTTCAGTTCAGATAGTTTGTCATTGAGTAAAAGGATGTGCTACTTGTGTCATTTATAGCAAAAAGGATGAACATAAGCCCAATTAACAAAAAAAGATTTAGATGGGTGTAGCATCTTGTTGAAACAAACGAATTAGTGTGTATAAAGCTTCAAACCTTAAATTTGCTCTAGATAACCAAAAGTTGCAACTTAGAAACCTTCATCCTTTTTGCAATGTGGTCTTCACATATTCATGTAAATTAGATCCTCTTTGTCATACTCATCAAAATAATATTGTACTTCAAGTTCTTTCACAATTTAAGAGATATAAATGAGCAGAAGACAACAAGAAATAATCTCAAACCTTAATTAGAGCTAACTGAAATTGGAAAAATTATTGTAAGTTTCTAAATCTTTCACTTACAAAAGAAAGATTTATTTTCCTCTAAACACAAAAACTAGAGAACATGACAAGGTGTATGGCCAACAAAACTGTTACCAAAGTTAACGTGCTCAAATAACATTCTCTTCACTGAGAAAATAAAATAAACAAATTTACCATTAAAAGTTTTTCATAATTTTCAGTCTCAAATATTTTGAAGTCATTTTCACAAAACCAGATGTATGTTTACACACTATGTTGTTACTTGTTATCCAAAATTTAGGTGTTTCCAACATATAGAAAAATATTTTTTCTATTTTTACACATTCAGATTTGAAATAAATAAAATAAAAATAATACCCCACACAAAACCAATAATAGACTGAATGGAGAAAATTACTGATGACAATAGAAAAAAACCTTCAAGCTCCCTCAAGATTTTGCATAATATTATAACAAAGAAACAATTAAATATTATCTTTAATTTGTAATTATCGAACATTACCTATTTTGATACATCAGTTGAGGCAGTGAAAGGAATAGTGGTGTAACTCGATGTAATGTCAATATAAGACACAAAACGTTTTACTACAAGTGCAGTAAAATCAATAATGTAAGATTTTCAACATATTAAGTCAAAACTGCAGTAATACATTTATTCAACATGTTTAAAATTATGGTGATAAAAAAAATACTTCAAGGCTGGTTTTAGGAGCTTAATGGAGATACATCACTTTTCCCTCCAAGATTAAATTAGAGAAAAGTAGTGTATCTTATGGTTACACCATTCTTCCCTCAAAGTTGTAACAGGTTACCTGTCAGTTACACTTTTCCCTACTTGAATCTACAAGCATTGGAGGGAAAAGTGGAGTAACACGAAAGTATTTTTATCTTCCTGAACCTGTTGCACCATTTTTCCCTGAAAGGTGTAATGGGTATAGAAAGGTAAAAATACAATAGTTACAGTGTCTGACACACTAGGTTCACTGAAACTATCCATCGTAACATCAAGTTCATTTTTATCAACCTTCACAATATGCACCCTAATGACATCAACAGACAATGTCCTCAATGATGGAAGGATAAATAGAGTAGAACAGACTTACACCACTTTTCCCACTACCACAGCAAACATTTGCCTAGCAAGCTAAATTTGGACTGCTAATTAAGAATGTTAAGATACACCCCAATATTCCACCAAATAGACTTTACTGAGGAGAATACAGACCTTAACTCAAAATAAAATGTGTTTCACCATTCTTCCTTTCATCAACTTATTTATACAAGCGCATAAATGCATAATACTTTGGAGACTGCAAGAAAGCCACAAAAATGTTTATCTCGTAAAACCTAATGCAAATCACAGTGCACATAATAGAAGCATTATTCAACACTATTTGTAGCATAAATGAAATTACCTGAATAACTTTGCATAATGGTGAGAAATGTGTCATTTTCATGCTTTTTGCAACACATCAGTCTCAAAATGACTACGGTGGACAGAAGAATCAGTAATAAACAAGAAGCAGAGAATATTACAGAAGAGAATCGATACAAGTAGCATTACTAACAAACATTGAGTACTTCCAGTGAGGAAGGATACCCTTACTCAGTTTCTTATTTTCATTAGTTTATGTCAGTTATGCCATATGTTTGAAAGAGAAGAAATTCTACTGGTGCTGAAGTTGTGCTCATAGTGGCTTTGTTTTAAGTTAGAGATCTAAGTTCACAAAGTTCATGTCTAAGTCACACTCCTATGAATTGTAACACAACATGTACCATAACTTGTAGTTCATTTTTTTCTAGTTCACGCTTCCTATTTATAATCAAGTATAAATGTGCCTACATTTGCACAAATCATTTTTGAATTCAAGATAGTAGAATCACTATTTTGGATTAAGCTGTGATACTGTGGAATCCTATTTCTGAAAATTTACTTGGAGACAGACTTTCAGCATTTTTTTTACTTATAGTACTAATAATGAATTTTAAGGAATGATAAAGGAGAGAGCATATAACAATAAGAATGCTTCAAATATCCACATGAAAATGCATAATTTAAGAAGAGCATGAGCACAAGTGCAAAAATCAAGTTGCATATTTCAGCAACTTTTATAGGATGATAAGCACAAACTCATCTTAAATTTAGCTGCAAAATTTTAACACTAAAAATTCATAGATGTCCTCTACTCATCAATAATTGAATGAACTGTAAAGCAGTACATTTATAAAAATCATGTAATACCGATAAGAATCAAGTTTAACAGTCCTCAATCAAACATGTGAAGAATACTCAAACTACCTTACGTGTTAAATGGTAGAACAATAAAATAATTCAAGTCTAACTCATCCAGGGCACTGACAAAAACTTTCCACTGATTAAGAGAATAATAGGAAAAATGCACATCACTCCACTAATAAAGATCCACTAATAGTGTATTCACCTATTACGCATAAATATGAAAATATACCGAAAGTGTATTCCACACTGTGACTTCAAGAGAGAACCATATAAGTGTTTTTGAGGAAAAAAGAATTCTGGGAGAGGGATCCCACACCCCCTTTACCTGGGGAGTATTTCATACCCCCCCTCCTGCCCAGAAGTGGACCACACCCAGTAACAGCCTTGTTTACATTCCTCAAATTTCCCAGAAGAACAAGAAGCCTCAAAAATCCTGAATCTTGAATGTGCCCCCGAAGCAGTAAAACCTCAAAGATACAGATCAAGCAATAAAAAACAATGTCATTACTCAATAATTACCTCAACTTGATCAAAATTGATAGAAGGAAAAGCTTCAGAAAATACATTCCACTGAAATTAAAGCTCAAACACATACAATTATATTACATCTAATAATCGCTTCACATACAGATTAGCTACAATTTGATTAAAATAGTTTGTTGCCTTAGTCGAGAACAATTTAAAACAACAAGAATACCATGAGGTAACCTAAACCCAATAAAATATATCATAAAATGATTACTGTAGGTTCAGATAACAGACAAATAAATAAGTTAACAGAGATGTAACACTAAAGTCAGAAGGAACTCTCTTACAAATATAAAAATGTAAAATACAATAACAATTGTATTATAACTGTCCCTTTAACTTTCACTGTCACTACGGTCTAATGCTCAGATAAATAATAATCCAACGTAAGCTTTATTAAATATTTCTATGAATAGAAAAAGTGCTAGTTCATGGAATCAAACTAATTTTTTAACAGTCATATAAGAGTTGATTTCAAATATTTTTATTACAACTACATAAAATCTATTATTGAATTGGTTACTTACAATAAAACCTAATACTTCTATCAATTTTCTCATTAACTCAAAATTCATAATCCTTATAACTCATATTCCTTACTCTCACAAATTGAAATTAATATTCTGCAAAATTATCTGAAGTTTCAAACTTCAACACTACAATAATTAGCAAATTAAATCCATATGTACATTAATAGTTACCCCTTGTCATTGTAATTCATTAATACCTATTCAAGTATGCAGAAATTTAACATAAAAAGAACACTAGAGGGATAAAGTGTGTCAAAATAAATAGTTTATTTATTCACACCAAGCAAGACCAACATCTAATGAGGGAAATAAAAGAAGGAAGGAAGTTATGTTACCACAATTTACAAGAGAAGGATCAAGCACACTCAACACACAGTCAATTACAACTCACTACATATAGAAATAGAAATTTTAGCACACAATGACAGCTGCTTTAATCAAACACAGACTTCACACAACCAACCTGGCACTTTTGTCGAAACAGGCGACGTAAAAACATTTGATAATTGAATGTTGAAATGTCATTATTTCCCAAACACCCACACAACAACCTCACTATGAGTTCTTGTAATAATGAACTTCCAGAATCTTCAGTTCCATCAGTTAGTAAAGCCTCCTCTAATTCCTGAAACACACATCAAATTACACAGTAAATTCTCACAGACACACACACAGAAAACATTAGCTGCAGGTTAAGAAAATACACCATCAAATAAACATATTAATGCAAAAAACTAACAAAAAACAAAATATGTGTACAATTTCAGAAGAAATTTAGACTAGAACACATTCATACAGTTTAATACAATAAGCATTAAAAGTGATGTTAAAGGAATGAAAGATTCACAAACCTCTATGTCAAAATCTAAAAGATTAAAAGCAGCTCTAAACAAAGAACAAAAGTGGGCAATGCTCGGCACCTCCCACCATGACTGAATATCTGAAAACAATGAATAAATTTGCATTTAGTAGATCCACAAATGTAATTGTTGATACACACATCCAACATCTTGGGATATATCACATCATTCTAAAAACTAAAATAACTGACTCCATACAAAAAATGAGTTCGCAGGTAAAGTAAACATACATACAAGATATTAACATCGCACAAGTGGTCGAAATAAACCAGATGACAAGTGTTCACTATACTGAAATCCTAACCTACAACATACGACTCGAACGGCAACTACAAGCACTACCATGTCCTCTTTCCTGAGGACCACTTCGATGCATCCCGCGCGTCAATCACACATTCTATTGTTGTTCTTTACGCATTTATACTATACAACAATAATTGGGTAATTACCATCCATTTGAGTCCCGATTTCCAAGCCAAATATCGTTTTAACAGCGGGAACAAGCCGCAGAAGCCTACCAGTATTTAGCTGTTTTGAATCACCGGAAGTACTTAACGTCTTGGTGGGGATATGGCTTTAGGTTTTAAGAACAAGAGAAAAACTATTTCCGCAGTCACGTTTCACTACGGTTGCGTACTGGTGCTTGAAATAAAAATTTACTATCATCGGCGGCAGTATGTGTCATTTCTAATAGTATATTACTTCTTACTTTATTTGCTTGATCTTTGATTTCATGAAAGTGGTGATTTTTTCTGGACGATGTATTTTAACGTGTTTACTCCTTCTCTTGCCACTTATTAGTGATAGAAATTCAGTATTAGAGGAATTTTGTTACTAACATCGGGTTCCCCGGAACAAGTTAAATTAGCTGTCGTACAAAGGTATCGAATTGTTGACAACTATGTATCTATGAAGTTATTGAAAGAATGTTGTGTATCCATGCCCGATGAAAAGAGGATTGTATTTGTGCGGAGGCTAATATTTTCGTAATGTCTTTGTTAAATTCTTCATGCTGTTTTAAAATGACGAGGAATGCATTATTTAATAATTTAATGTGGTTTTTACTTTTGTACCCGGCGTTAGTGATATCTTGGTATTCTTCCCATGCATTGCTGATATGATAAGATAAGATATGGAGTGCTTATTGATAATACCAGATGGGTGGTGACATGAGTTTACTTAAATAAGTTAGTTGTCTTTGTCAACCCCTGTATGTTGTAGTCTTGTGAGATTGAGTCTTTTACTCTCTTTCCACGTAAAACTTTTTTTTCCAGATCATATTGTACTATTTTAGGCTTCAGCTGTAACCAACAATGAGCCTTCCAGAAGACTATCAAAAGGTGTTCAGGTAAATTTTCTTCATTCACTAATAAGAGATTAAAATGTTGCTTGTTACTGCAGCATTAATGATAAATTCATTTTCAGCTTTATAGATGCTCATAAAACACAGTATATTGATAATTTAAGGCAATTTGTGGCCATTCCATCAGTTTCTGCATGGCCTAAAAATCGACAAGACATAGTAAAATGTGTTGAATGGGTGAAGGGAAAGTTAGAAGAACTAGGAGCTAAAGTTGAACTTTGTGATGTCGGCAAGCAGGTAAAATATTGTAAGGTATTTACGTTGTTTGAAAAAATTGTATTATTCAAATTACCTATAAATTATCTCTTGAAGGATCTCCCTGATGGTTCAGTGTTAAATCTCCCTCCTGTTCTCTTGGGAATTTTGGGCAATGATCCCAAGAAGAAAACTGTTTGTGTATATGGGCATTTAGATGTTCAACCTGCTCTTAAAGAAGATGGTTGGGATACTGAACCTTTTGTTTTAACTGAGAAAGATGGCAAATTGTTTGGAAGAGGTGCTACTGATGATAAGGGTCCTGTTTTGTGCTGGTTGCATGCCTTGAATGCTTTTCGTGAATTGAAAATGGAAATACCTGTTAATCTGAAAGTAAGTACCTCACAAACCTTATATTAATTTTTTATCATTCTGTGTAATGTGTGTGTTCAGTTTTGATAAGTCATGCCTATTAATCAAGATCAGTGTTTCACAGTCTCTAATCCACATTATGTCATGGGGATGTGGTACTTATGTGACAATAAAAGAATGTATACTTATGTGAAGGGAAGAGCTAGTAACCCTTTTAATTATTTATGTTGTATGCTGACAAAGCACTAGTTTTTATGAAATTGCATGAATATCTGGAAATATTATTGTTGTTATAACATCATAATGATTTACAATTGTTGAATTTCCTAATCAAGTCTTCTTTCTGGTAAAACTATAAAAACCACAAACTTAACATTTCATGGAATTTTACTATTTTTCAATTTATTTTTCCAAAAAGTATTATAAAACCCAGATTTTCATGGAAAACATCTATTAGTTGTTGAAATGAGACATATTTCAATTTGTAATTTTCAATGTTCTATTTTTGTTGTAAAATAATGCTTTTAAAATATCAATTTATCAAACTGATTTCTTACTTGTATGTTTGAGATATATTGTGTAGTAATAATGTGTATGTATATTACCGTAAATTGTGGACAGGACAGGACAGCAGTGTTTTCATTTAATTATTTTATCAAAATGCTATGGAAGTATTCTAATTATTACTCCCAGTTGTCATATTGCCATTGTTTGACTAGTTAATTTGTGTCGCTCATCACATTATAACATGATTAATCTGCAGTATAAATCCTTTGTCGTATAGTTTTGAGGGAGATGAGATTATAAATTTTGTGTTGATGTCAATTGAATAAAACAGTACGACCATATTGCAACATTATACCTGTAAAGAAAGTTAATTAAACCTATCTTATTTCAAGTGATTAAGTGTGATAGTAATCTTGATGATTCTGTTTGAATGGAAGAGATAATATGAGAGTATTAGTGTCATTGATAAGAACTTGACAGAATTAAGGGATTATTGGAGATATTTAATACATAGTCATATCATAAAAGTGATCGTGATGAAATATTTATTTTGCTTTAATATTGAACTTTCAAGTTTATTGAAAATGAATTTGAACCTCTTCAGACATATTTTCATCCACCAAACAGATTTTGAGGATAATGAGAAGTTTTCTTTGGAAACTTAATAATTAAGTATTATAATTTTTGCCTCAACAATCCTCGGGTTTATTGAAGGGTCAAATAGTTTAGTAGAATATGAAGTTAGATAGTATTCAAATAACTTATTTACTTGTTCAGATGCTGATGCTAGCTGACGACATTTATGACTGATTTTCATTTTGAATAAACTTCCGCTTTTTACAGTTTGTGTTTGAAGGCATGGAAGAATCTGGTAGTGAAGGTCTGGATGATTTGTTATATGTTAGGAAGGATTCATTTTTCAAAGATGTTGATTATGTTTGTATATCAGACAATTATTGGTTGGGGAAGAAAAAGCCATGCATTACCTATGGATTAAGAGGAATTTGCTATTTCTTTATTGAAATAGACTGTGCCTGCAAAGACTTGCATAGTGGTGTTTATGGAGGAACTGTGTAAGTTTTTACCTTTCCTCTTAAACCCTAGCTTTCTAAGGTTAATGTAACCTAGGAGAAAAGTAATGTGAAAAATAATAGTCTATAAAAATGTTCTCTGTGCAAATCCTTTTCACTTTGCTAATATAATTTCCAATTATGCTTGTTCTCCATCACTTGGAATTCTGTTGACTGCATAAAAGTTTTACGGTTAAAATAAAATATTAATTGAGTGATGTTACTTTCTCTCTCCTTTCTTGATCCATTCTTTCTATTTTTCTCCTAAAACTTTGAAATGAATTGGTCCATTTGTTTTCTCTAAAAATTGGTCAGCTTATAAGTAAAAAGTTAGAAAAATTTTATAACCAGACTCCTGCCTGGCTCAGACTTGTGAATGTAGATTTAAAATTATTTTTTTTCATTATTACCAGTAAATTAAGTTTTGCTTTTGAATTTATTTTGGAAAAGATGACAGGAACTTAATTGCACAATGTTCTAGAAATAAGTTTTCATTGGGAAAAGAAAATATTTATAGTTGGTTAGAATTTAGGGACAAGTTAAGTTATTTTATTATGGATTTGTTTTTTATTATGGTAATTCAGAATTTATTTTACATATATGGAAATGAAGGTCTGTGATTTTATCAGTCAACATGTTATGTTCCTTTCTGTAATAAAACTTTTTATGTGCTTACAGGAATGAAGCTCTCCCTGATCTAGTTTATCTTATGAACACCCTAGTTGATAAGGATGGTAAAATCCTTGTGAAAGGAATTTTAGATAATGTAGCCCCGGTTACAGAAGAAGAGAAAAGTCTTTATGAAAATATTGATTTTGACGTATCAGCATACTGTTCTGAAGTTGGAACTAAAATGTTACGTCACAATAATGATAAGGTTGGTCGTATACATTTAAGCTTCATGAAGTGATTGCTTTTGTATTACTCTTTGCGTTTTGATGTTGCTACTGGTAAGATTCAGTTTTGTGGATGCTGGAGATGCCAGATTGTTGTACAGCAACATTGGTTAAAGCAAACTGTAAATAAAATTAATGCCTTCATGTATATTCTTTTGATGCACAGTAATTAGGTCATTTTTATTGAACTGAATAAGTTTTATTTCTTGATTAAATCCATACAAAATTGTGATGACTAGATTTCTGCTTCATCACTGTCCTTGCGTATAATATTTATCAAGTGGACCAGGGTTGCATGGTCTGGCCTGAAAAGCTTGTTCACTCTTGTTGTGCTCACCCAAATTTTCAACCCTCAAGATGCAATCCATTATTGTTCACATCCAGCTTTCCTTTTTAAAACTATGAAACAAAATAATCTCAACATTTCTTTATCACCTCTCAAACATTAATTTCTATTTTAAGATTCCTAAATATATTTATTTCTTTGAAAATTGTGTGACGAATCCAAATGTGCTTATAAATTTTTGAATGGATACTTCCTTGGGTGGGAAATTAAACAATTGTAAACAAAATTGCTGATTTTTCAAACTTACGTATTGAAAACACACACTTCACTTTTTTCTTCTATGCAGCTAAAAGAACCCTTTTTTTTCTCGTCATTTTAGAAAAAGAAAATATTTCTTTGGGTATTGGCATGAATTAAATCATAAGCTTTTGTAATTGCCAGCCACAGGAAGTTGCCAACTGAAAAATTATTGGCAGATTCTTCTGAAAATTTAGTGATAGACAACTACTTTTACTCATTTATTACTTGAGCATGAAAAACACATGCAACTAATAAGGCTTCAAATCTCTTATTTATTTTGTTTAATTTTCTACTTGAAACATGTCCATACCCAAATAATGAAAATTTCCCTAAAGAGAAGATACAAAAAAGAAAAAATGTAAGAAGCAAGTTTTGAGAGTTAAATAAAGAGTACTTTTGTCTTGAATTTATTAATTCCCAACAAAGGTAGCATCTGAAGTATCTAATCAAAACTTAACTAGTGTATTTGGAAACTCACAAATTTTCCAAGGAGACTAATGTATTTAGAAATCTTTGAAAGAGAAGATTGCATTTGAGAGTCCAAGAAGGAAAAGTTGCGATTTTTTTATTTTAAGTGATAAAAATGAAAGTTGGTTGTAAAAAATCACAAATTGCATCTTGAGGGCTGAAAAGAACTTAATTTTAGATGTAGAATCCAAAGTAATAATCTTGAGTTAGTTTTTCAGACCTTCCATCCAATACTGGCCCACTTGATGTGGCATTCATCATCTTTCATCTTTGTTTATCAGTATAATATACAAACGTACAAGCAGAAGCTACAATTATCTATGTGCACTATTGTATCCTACAATAGGTAATAACTAAGAAAGAGAGATATAAATAGCAGAGATAAAAAGGATATTTCCATTATATATTACTCACATAATTATTTAAAATTAATAACTAAATGCAATAATTCAATTTATCAATATGATACATTGGAATACTTGTTTCTTTGATTTAATGGTTGATTTATATTATATTACATTTATTATTTACATAGTTTACACCCACATTGGAGCACTTAAATCAGATCAAATAGAGATTGTAATACTGCAAGGTTTTAATTATTGACTTGATTCTTCATTTTTATCCTGTTTCTGCTTCCAAAACTGCTTCATTCTTTCCGGTCTTATTGCCCTTTGTTCATCAGTTATGGTGTATTGTTTTCGTTCATATATTTTTTGTGTAAGTCATAGCTTTTTGTTTCTCATCATCATCTTTTCTTCTCTATTTTCAATTTGTTGCATTGTTATATTTAATTCTTCTAAATCTTTCTGAACCTCATTAAACCAGTTATTTTTTGTTTTATTTTTCCAAAAGTAATTGAATAGTTGTTTTAGTAGTCTATCTTCGGGTAATCATGTTATATGGCAGAAGAAGGCAATTCTTCTTTTTTGCATTGTATCTTCTATCAACTCACTTTCCTGGTATACTAATTTATTAGGCAATAATCTCAATTCTCCGTCTATTTGGTGTTTTTTGTTGATGATTGTTCTGATGATTCTCCTGTCTATCTTCTGTAATTTATCTGTTGTAGATTTAATATTTAACTTAAAAAGCATTTTGCTAGCATAGGTTGCTTCAGGTTGAACAATGGAAGAGTAGTGTTTAAATTTAAAATGGAAGAGTAGCATTTATTAAGGGAAATTTCTTCCTTTATGTTGGCCAAGTAATATGTTGTGCTTGCTTCAATTTACTTGTTCTGTTTTCTATTGAAGCTTTCTCTTTTGAGTTCCAAATTATGGTTTCTCCAAGATATTTAAACTTATATACAATCTTAATTCGTTTATCATTACTCAATTGTATGGTTAGTGTTTCAACTGGAAAAGTTGGCATCATTTCAATTTTTTCAAATGATATTTGTAATCCAACTTTCGCTGCTACTTTTTCCAATTCCTCCATTTGAAATTTAGCTTCTTCCACACTATTTGCAAGTAGTGCAAGGTCATCCGTGAATGCCAAGTAATTAAGTTTGATATTTTTGCCGATCTTAATGTTTACTGGACGTACCCTATTCCATTCTCGCATGACTTTCTCCAGTACACAATTGAATAGTAATGGGGATAGTCCATCCCCCTGTCTAAGTCCAGTTCGGATTTCAAACAGTTCAGACAATGCATCTTTAAACTAAACTTTCGATTTAGTATTCATAAGGGTGATACCAGTTAGGTTAACCAATTTCCGATGTGAACCAAATTCTTTAAGGATTTTCAGTAGAGACTCTCAATGGATAGTCATATGCTTTTTTATAATCAACAAAAGTAATGACTAAACCCTTGTTTCAAACTCTTTGATGTTTCATCATCCATTTAAGACTCATAATTTGATCTGGGCAGCTTTGACCCGGTTGAAATCCTCCTTGATATTCTCCAAATTCTCTATTGAGTTGTACCTGAATTTTAATGTCTTCTGAATCTTCAATAGAATCTTATATGTGCAATCCAGAAGAGATATCCCTAAGTAATTGTTTGGGTCTGATCGATCACCTTTTTTTGTACAATGGATGAATTATTGCTGTATGCCATTCATCAGGCATTTTTTCTGTATTCCAATTGTCTATAATGTGTTTGTAGGTTTCTACGACTTTGTTCATTTGCATTCTTCCATAGCTCAGAAACCAGTTGATTCTCTCCTGATGCTCTATAGTTGTTGAGCGAACCAATTGCTTCAGTCACTTCTTTGTAATCTGGTGGTATCACCTTTTCTAGCAGTGTCTTGTCTTTTGAGTAAAGATCAAATTTGAAATATTCATGTGGTTCTTCACAATTAAGCAGTTCTTTAAAATAATTGGCCAGAATATTGACATTGTCCTCATTATTGGGTGCAATTTTACAATTTTTGTTTTTCATCTTAAGTGTGGAGGGTGTGAATTTTGATTGGTACTGACTAAAAGTTTTGTAATAATCCCTTGTTTTATATTGGTTAAATGCTCCATTTACAGATAATGTTTCTAGGTAATAGTTTCTTTTAATTCTCCTCATTTCCTTAGCTGGTTGCCTCCTTGCATTAATTATTTTCTCACAGGATTCCATAGTTTTCCTTTGTTGATCGTGTAACCAGACCTTGTGCCTTGTTTGTATTGCTTTGTCACAATCCTTATTCCACCAGGCATGTTTCTTTCTTTCTTGGATAGGAGCAATGTCTTCTGCTACGGTCTTCAGTGTATTAATTAACGTCTCCAATTTATCACTTAAAGATGTTATGGTTTTGTCCAAATATGTTGTGTTATTTATTATATAACTGGGTTCATTCTTTCTCCATATATCAAATCTGGATAACTTTCACTTCTTTGCTGGTGTCTACTTTATTTTTATTTTTGAAATATAGTGATCAGAGTCTATGTCTACTCCTTGGAGGACTTTGGCATTATAAATTTCTTTGTGGTAATTTTTATCCATGGCTACATGATCAATTTGGAAATCCCGTAGTTGTATGTTAGGGCATTTCCACGCCATTAGTTTGCGTGGAAACCTCTTAAATCTTGTGGTTTTCATAACAAGTCCATGGTCAGTACAAAGGTTGATCAGTCTTTGGCCATTCTTGTTTGTTTGTTGATGATCCGTCCATTTCCCCACCACTTTGCGATGTTTTCGTTCTTGTCCTATTTTCGCATTAAAATCTCCAAGCAAAATTTTAATGTGTGTATCTGTAATGCTTGATATCAATTGATCAAGTTCTTCCCAAAAATTTTCCACTTCTTCTATATCTTTGGTATTTTTGTGGGGGCATGGATATTTATCAATGTATAAATTTTGCACTTAACTTTAATAGTTAATGTAGCTGTTCTAGAAGAATTTGATGAAAAATCTATGATAGAACTATTATGTATCAAAAATCTCATTCCAAATTGTGGGATATTCTTTATTACTCTTTTTGCTGGAGGTCACTTACACAGACGATATCCTCCTGTTTCAATTTGGTCCTGGTCCATATCCCAAAGTTCCTGCAGAGCTGTTATTACAATGTTGTGCTGGTCCAGGACATCTGTTAAATGTTTCAATTAACTGATTTTTAATAGTGAATGTATGTTTATTGTTGCAAAGTATGAACATTTCCCTGGCTTGTTGAATTGAAGTCTTTTCCCAGTCTGTCATGGGAACTGTTGAGTTTCCAGACGCTCCGACTCGCCTTGATCTTCTAAGTGTCATCCCACCATATCCAAGTGGTGTCTTTGCTTGTGTATGTTCAAGTAGGTGGATTCTTTCATTAGAAGACTCTCCATATTTTGTTGATTATCTGATCTTGCAATCATCTTGAGATAAGTCATTAAATTCCTTTACAGTGTGTCTTCTTCCTCCTCTTCTTCTTCTTCCTCCTCCTCTTCTTCTTCTTCTTCCTCCTCCTCTTCTTCTTCCTCTTCCTCCTCCTCTTCTTCTTCCTCTTCCTCCTCTTCTTCTTCTTCTTCTTCCTCCTCCTCTTCTTCTTCCTCTTCCTCCTCTTCTTCTTCCTCTTCCTCCTCTTCTTCTTCTTCTTCCTCTTCTTCTTCCTCTTCCTCCTCTTCCTCCTCCTCTTCTTCTTCCTCCTCTTCCTCCTCCTCTTCTTCTTCCTCCTCTTCCTCCTCCTCTTCTTCTTCCTCCTC
>NNCF01126014.1:516945-587024 GCA_002313205.1 Laupala kohalensis
TCTTCCTCTTCCTCCTCCTCTTCTTCTTCCTCTTCCTCCTCCTCTTCTTCTTCCTCTTCCTCCTCCTCTTCTTCTTCCTCTTCCTCCTCTTCTTCTTCCTCTTCCTCCTCTTCTTCTTCTTCCTCCTCCATTAGTTTTTTGAGAATCTAGTTTATATATATTAGATGGATCAGGGTAATTCAGCAGCATACAATTTAGTGCATTGTTGTTGTTGTAAATTTAATATTCTAAAGGAACTACTTTCTAGCTCAAAATTTTTATGTATTTTAAAAATATATATATGTTCTTGTAATGTCTTGCATGTTATATTATAATTGTCTATATTGATTATATAGCAATTTATTTAATGAACTCATAGTATTATTATTTATTCATAATAGTAATAAGTATTCCCCTTAAATTATTGTAATAATTTGTCAGCCACACACTCCACTTATTTAAACACAAACTAGTTTCAGAAACTGTTGCTTCCATCCTCAGCTTCTGCCAACTGCTGATCAAACAGTCCTATGGGGGCCAGCAAGTGGATAAATTTTGAAATCAAATTATTTTCAAACGGAACTTAGAAATTTAATACTCTGTTCTTGAATAGCTGAATGAACAGTCATTCCCAAACCAACAGTTCAAAATGCCCACCAACATTCTTCTTCAATCTTGTTTTCATCAATTTCGTGTTTTTCATTCCCAGAAGTGTGCTGGACTTTTCAATTTGTCCAAATTTGATGTGCCAAAAATGTTCCTTCTTTGTAATTTCTAAATTTCTTTTTGTTTGTCGAATATAAAGTTTGTCACAATCCTTGCAGTTAATTTGGTAAATTCCTGATCTGTAAAGAGAAGTTAATTTATCCTTATTGTTTGTTAAATTTCGAAGTTCCATTTGAAAATAATTTGATTTCAAAAATTCATTCACCTGCTCTCCACCAGAGGACCATTTGATCAGTAGTCAGGAAAAGCTGAGGATGGAAGCAACAGCAGAAGTAATTTACAAAGTATTCTCTTTGTTTAATTCAGTTTATGTTCCATCACAACTGTTGATTATGAAATACATGGTTATTTTTATGAGTGCTTATGATCCATCTCAAATTAATTTTTTAATTTTACTTCTGCGCATAAGTTTGGTTCAGTAGTGTTGTTTATTTTTGAGCCCCATCCCAACCAGTGAAACTGTTTCCCTCGAGTAATTTGGTTGAATGGATGGAACAGTTCCTTTCTGCCTCTTGAACACAAAGTTGCTGTACCCCTATGTATGGTTAAAGGCATGACTGCTTCCCTGGATTTATTTATGTATTTGCTATTCTTACAACTATTATTTGTGGAAATCATGTAAAAAAATTTGCTAATTATGTGTCATCCAATTTCCAGATACAAATCCTTATGCACCGATGGAGATATCCTTCACTCTCTTTACATGGAATAGAAGGTGCATTCAGTGAAACAGGAGCCAAGACTGTTATTCCTAGAAAAGTAATAGGAAAATTTTCCCTCCGTATTGTACCAAATCAAACCCCAGAAAATGTGGAAAAATGTGTGGTAGCTTACATAAAGGAACAATGGGAAAAGCGCAAAAGCTCAAATTCTATGAAAGTGAGTTTGTTTAGGTATATTTTCTTGTCATTTTGCTCATTAAGTTGTTCATATTTAATTAAAAATTCTTTGTTAGGTTTATATGGGACACGGTGGTAGGCATTGGCTTTCTGATCCTGATCATCCTCACTATGTAGCCGCTCAGAAAGCTACAAATCATGTTTATGGTATTACTCCTGATATGACAAGAGAAGGTGGTTCTATTCCTGTTACACTAACTTTGCAGGTTTGTTGAGAAATTTACAAAATGCTAAAAGACTATTGTCTGTTTTGTATAATAAAGCTATCACAACTCAAGTAAGGCTTTGTTTAAAAAAATATAATTTTAGATTAAAATGTATTATTTTATTTCTTCTGAAGGATTTTTAATAACTTGCATTAATACACACTAAATGAAGTGTATGAACCAGTGAGCAATTTGTTTAGTTAATTTGAAAGAAGAAAATTTGATTTTACCATGTATTTCATGCAAGGTGAACTCTCCCAGCATTGCCTGAAGTTAGAATTGATATTTTTCTGGTAGTTTCACACAATTGCACCTTCTCAGGCTATGCTCATGCTCAATGAACTGCTAGTACCTGCATTTACCCGAGTAGGGCTTTCATAGAAAATGCATTAATATCTGTTAATGACTGACAAGTAAAAATAAAAAAATTGTGTATTGTCTCTTCTAGGTTGTTTCACACTCTTTCATGAAGTTTAATAAATATCCATCAAATGTTTTAGATTTATGTACCGAATTATTATAAGTTCATCTTTATATATTAGGCCTTTTGCTTTAAGTAGAAAATAGAGAGTTACTTGACTAAGAAATATTGAGTTGTGATATATTTCATTGATATGCTGCAGTTTGTAGAAAATAACAACAAATGTGGTAATTTCTAAACCAAAATTTTTGCTGTCTGTCATTTCATATCAGCCTCAATATGATTTCTTTGTTGAATTTGTGTTGTAAGTGATGTGTATTGAGCTTCAAGCTTGCCCAATCCTTGTTCAATGTAAAATATGCTATGGGACCTACATTTGTCTTATTTTTTAAGATATCTAAATAATTCTATTAAAATATGCAAACCGTGTGGAAGTTTTTGTTTGTTTTAATCTGCTTTAATGCAGTTTGTTTCAAATAATTAATTGTAATAATTAATAGGCTTCTAATGTTTTGTCATGTATATTAGCTACAAAAATCTCAATATTTTATAAATAAAATTCAGAAACTGTTATGTTTTGTAGAAAGAAAGGAAAGAAAATCTTGAATTTAAGAGAGTGTTGATACATAAAAAGCTTGAGAAACACTGAGTTATCACACCAGTGTAACTCCAGCATTTATTAGAATACTGTTTTTTCTCACACCTTTTTGGATGAAAATAATACTCTTAAAACGGGTGTGTAAATTATGTGAAGAAAATAACTCGTGAAATATTTCATTCATAATTGAACATTCATTTCTGGTCAAATACGTGTACTCATACCATTGGAACGGAAGGTTCATTGCTGCCCATGGTGGCTTGTCCTTACCCGTGAATTGTCAGTTAATAGTAAGACCTTAACAGGTTATGCATTATCAGAATGGCTGGTGTGCTACAAGCCCTGCAACTTGACCGGTCTGGAGACCATGATGAGTGATAGGCTGTAGGAACAAGGTGAATGAGCATACAGCAAACTTTTATAGTGGAGATTAACCTCCAAAAATTGTGTGAAACTAAGAAATCTAGAAATTCTTCTTAAAAATTGGGATGCTTCAATTACACGAGTAAGTATGGTAATCCTGAACTCAATTCAGAATTATCTCTCTTCTTAACATCGATCTTTGTAACTCTTCTAATGTATTAGAATATTGAAGTTTTCAAGAGGGAGGATGTATATTTTGTTTGTTTTCCATTACAATGTTGTTGTTTTTTTAGGAAGTAACAGGCAAAAATGTTCTTCTGCTTCCTGTGGGGGCCTCTGATGATGGAGCTCATTCTCAAAATGAAAAAGTTGATGTGAGAAATTATATTGAAGGAGTAAGTACAATATATTTTTAAATATTCTTATGTGTAATGATGTATTATATAAATGTGCAGTTGTACTTTTTATGTTAAATAGTTTTTCAAAGAGTGCTTTAGAATCTCGTTAAGCATCGTATACACTCAATCTTTCCCACTCAATGAAAGATTTTTAAGATGAATTTTTTTTTGTATAAATTAATTTTGCCCTTAACTTGCAATTGTCTCTTCTTTAATATCTGTTCATTTTTGTTTCATTATCTGTATTAATTGAGATCTGTTCTCTTGTTAACTTGTATTTCATCTACATCTATATGTGCACAAGTTACAAAATTGGTAGATTCATTACTTTAGTATTATTAATTTATTTGCAGAGAAATTTTGAGAACTTCCATTTTAGTGTACAATTTATTTTGTTTTCTTATATTTTCAGACAAAATTGATGGCTGCGTACCTGTATGAAGTTTCACGTTTGTCATAAATACGATTTAAGTTATGGCAACCTACTTTATCATGGAAAACTGCTTCATCATACCAGAATTGCCTTGAAAAATTGATGCACTGCAAGTGAACCACCTAGATATATGCATTTATACATGAAAGTGAATTTGTATATAAATATTACTATCAGATTATATCCAGATTTTTAACCGGTTGTTCCAAGATTTGTAATGAAAGCATTATAGTATTTGTATTGAGTATTGTGTATTACCCCATATATTTACTTAAATGTAATATTTGAATGCTTATTAATAAATAATTTATAAAAATAGTCATTGATTATTTTCACAAAATGCTGACGGTCACAAAAAAGAACTTATGATTTTATGGTGGTTGATGACATTGGAGTTAATTATGATTACAAGAAAAATGTGAAAACTTCTGCCAAGTGAAAATGGCAGTGGAACAGTATTTGAACTATAATGAAAAGAAGAAATGGATATAATTTCCTTTGAAACATTTCATTACACTTGATTAGTTTGAGAATTTTTGTCTAAAAAGTTAATGTTAACTAAGCAAAGACCTCTAATAATTTTGTGTAAAACTACATGATGTAACCACTGCCACACTGCCATCCACTATCCTACCTGCCGAAACTGAACATAGAACAAGCTCATTGTTTGCTTAGTTTTGTGTATGCTGTGTCAATGTCTGTTATAGCAGTGCTATAAATAAATGAAAAGATCAAACCAGGTGTTACGGAGATAATGGTGTTATTGTGACTGTTCATACACCATCGTTAATAGCTGCTCAAGCTGTTGAATGTACAATTTTTACATACTTTATAGCAGACTCCTTAGATGACGAAGTATGTCCTTGTGTGTGGAGTAGCCCTTGAAAAAAACATGAAATGATGTACTGACTTTTGTTCATTTCTCTTTTAGGCACTATGAGCAGAAAATTGTGTTATTTCTTATACATTTTACTTTCTAGAGCTAGAATGATTAACAATTTTAGTTTGTGCCTTGACATTTTCAAAACAAAGGGAAAAGATAACTTTAGTTGAAGCAAACCAGGGACAGTTTCCAATGAACAATATTTCAAGAATAAGTAGATGTGGGCTAAAAGTTTTGAGATGTTACCAAAGTGTTGGAACTGACAACAGAGTGCCACACCATAAGAACTGTTGCTGGAGATGTGAAATTAGTCACCAATACAAAAGTACATCAGTGTTAATCTGCATGGCCATGTGCCATTGACAGTGGCAACAAGTGTCATTATTAAGAAGAAAGAAAGAAACTGCATCTGAAATTCATTCCTCTAGCACTCCTACAGGAAAGGGTGGGAATTAAGGAATTTATTCAGTTAATATATGCATAGTGATTTAGCACAAAATAAGTAGAAGACAAAATAACATTTTATTATGAAAACAGTTTTGTGAATTTGATCATCAGTACCAAGCTACCAGTATTTACACTTTGAAAACTACCATTCAATTGGTGGCAAGCTTAAACAAATGTTTCCCTTAGATTTCATTAATATTTTATTGACATAATTCCTTTTGCTTCAACTCTAGTTAAAGTGTTCACAAATTTATTATCGTTTCAACATAAATGTGCAATAATTAATAACCTTTCATATAGATTTGTCAATACTCTTTTGAAGAACATGGAATACAATTTGGAATTGCCAATATATCTTAAAGGGTTTTTTTCTCCCCGAAGGTTTGGTAAAAAAAAATGATGATTTACAAAACTTGAGTAACTGAAATGGTAGAAACATTAACTACTTTCAAAAAGTTTTACAAAGGAAATGTCAGAAAATTTACCTCATCCATGCCTACATACAGAATTTCAAAGAATTTTTAAAAGATGTAGTACTTCTCTGTAACCACAAAATAAAGTAGACATAAAATTTTATTTTCAGTTAAGGTCAAACTGTCCCACAACGTAGGTGTGTCCATGGGGTTCTCAGTGTGAAGACCTCTGCACCAGAGGGAGGAGATATGGCCAGCATCTTGCTCCAGCTGGTTTGAACCCAGGATAGACTGTGCTTATTTTGCAACAGGTTAAATGGGCTTGGGAGTCAATCTGGATATTGAGGTGTGATGAAAAATCTCAGAGGATCAAACCCTGGTCATCCAGCCAACAGCTGAGCACTTTACCCATTGAGCCACACTGACTCCTTAAAGTCATACATATATTAAACTATTTATCTGCTTCCAAATAGATCCACCAGTTTTCAGACTGGATCAGTTAGCAATTGATGTTGGGGAAAAAAAACTAGGAGAAAAACAACTGGGAGGGTGTGGTAGACATCACTGAATTAATGTTATTAATATTTTAACTGGAAGAGTTAACCGAGTATAAAGAACTATTAATTAAAAAATTAATGAAATTAATGCAATGTATGTTTTAAGGGAAAGCTTTCTGTGCCAGAAGAAGAGTTCTAGATTGTGACAAGTTAACTTTTTTTTTGATTTACCATTATGTACATCCCTTGACTAGAGTTACTAGACTTATTTTCCAGTAGAAAATTACTCATATTTATAGTTTCCTGAATTTATAAGAACAACACTACATTAATATTATCAATAATAAATAAGAACAGTCTTTTCACACATTATGTGGAATACAAAATATGTACACATTTTCAGTTCAATCATTTCTATAGTCAGAAGCAGAATACAAATTTTTACAATCTAATGTGTTTTGTTTGCAGTACTTTTGTATTTTTTCTTTCAAATGAATTTTGTTTAAATTGTTCACTTATAAAGTGCATTTTATATTCTTGGTGTACTCCAAGGAAGATAAATAATTCAAGTTTTTCTGTTTGTGAAGTTCTACAGTTTCAATGAACATCAGTTAAATGTTTGATAAAGTAAGATGTTGGTCATTGAAGTAATTAACATGTTTCCTTCTTTCATCGCACTGCAACCAGTTTCCACCGTAAGAGAACATAAGCTGTAATTCGTAATAACACAAGAATAGCTACAAGAGCTGCAACATCATTCCAGAATTGATCTCCTTGCATAGCTATTTCTTTGAGAAATTTCTCTGGGTAACGATAATGACAGTAAAGTTCTTTACATTGTAACATGGGTCTATCTAACCCATATATAGCTCCTACATATCCTTCTAACCCATATCTTAAATAACTAATATAGCTTCCCCATTGTAGGTAAACTGGTAAGTCTCTCAGATTCACTCCAAAACCAGCAAACATCATCATAGGCACTGAGAGAGTGGGTCCCAAGAAAGTTCCATTCTGTGAAAAATAAAAAAGAATAAGTTTCCCCTCTTTAACAGAAATAATAATAGTTGTCTAATTAATAGAAATCTCTTAGATTGCGGTGACTCACCGCCAGGTAACAGATTAATCATGTTACGTCGAATGAAAATGGGAGACTGTCCCGTCTCCCATTTTCATTCGATGTAACATGATTAATCTGTCTAATTAATGAATAATTTTTATACATTATTACATACCACAACATTGAAAACGGCACCAACCATGAGTCCAAAGCTTTGAGCAACAAATACCACTAGCATGCTGATTGTAAAAAACATTAAAAATCTTGTTGCATCTGCTGGTTGATCACTCATGAAGTAAACAAGCAACGTGAACAATATACACCCAATAATCTGCAAAAGGTAAAAATTTGTCTTTTAGAGCTCTTTAGTGTCAATATATGAAACCACAACTCTATTCACTGTGACCATAATGGCAAAAAAAGAATAATGTGCTGAGGGTTAACAGAACCAGTGTGAAACAAAGATGAAGATAGATAAATCTCTTAAATTGTGGTTAACCACACTGCCAAGTAACAGATTAATTGTTATATTGAATGAAAATGGGAGATGGGACCGGGATTCAAACCCACGATCTACAGCTTAGTGCCCTGAGGTACAACCAACTACACCATCCCATAGGCCCAGTCTACCATTGTCATTCAACTTATGATGTCCCGAGTTCAAATTCCGGTCCCATCTCCCATATTCAGACAATATAACATAATTAAAGAGATTAAGAAAAGGGAAACTAAGAAAATTCACTAATTTAATCAATTTGCACATGACAAAAATCAAAATAAAGGAAGATGTTGCAGTTAAACAAAGTTAAGTTTGCAACAGCATATTTTTAATTAAGCTGTATGCGCTAGTGACCCACCCTGGCTTCACAGACAAGTTCTTTTCCCTGTTAATTTAGTATAGGGGAAATCTGCAACTTATGACAGAGTTTAACAGAATGTCTTATGTTTCTTCACACACCATTCTGAGGGTCTCTTCCCTAGGGTCATTTTCATGTCATCATAAGTGCAATATGTAGGAAGTACAGTTAATATGAAAACTTTTGATTCCAAAATCATAATAAATAATTGTTCAGAGAAGAGTATACTCATTTTTGTAGTAGAATACTGTCAGCAAACTCTTCAGTATTGAGATGGTAGGTGGTAATATTTCTTATAAAAAAAATAATTATTTTTTCTTCCACCGCTCACCTGGTGGCAGGCACAGGCTGACCATGCCTGCTTCATTGCACCCAAGGTATGTCAGAACAGTGGCAGAAGTCACACAAACACGTTTAAAATCTGAACTATTCATCTGAATATTACAATTTAAAAACAGTTTTCATTTTTGTTAAACACACAAAACAAAGAATATTTAATTTGATCAGAATTTTATTTTTTCCTACTTAAATTACTCTCTTGATTTGAAGAATTTTAACAAGTCAAGTAAGTGTTAAATATAAGTGTTCATCAATAATTTGGGCTAACCTTTGTAGATAGACAAATACTGTTCTGAAATTATTTGTATTACTAATTGGGGTGAACATTACAACACATTGTTGTTGTGGATCTCTAACCATTGATAGAGTGTACACTAATATAAGTCTTGATTTATTATAGTCACTACTAATTAATTATGTTATCCAACATTACATAATATTTGCCAAAAAAATCTAGAAATTAAAAAATCATGAAAATCAGATGAGTAGTTTTTAAATGATTAGCTCACTAATGGACAGACAGACATTGCATTTTGAAATATATTGGGATAAACATGACTTGAGTGACCAAATATGAATAAATGTGTGTACAGTGACAATAAATTACTGTGTAAACCTTTATATTGGTTTAAAAATTTAGTGTTCAAAAACTCACTGAAACTGGTAAATCCACTATTGTTATTGATAAATAGTATGTTTTCAGAGAATACCAGCGATTGAAGTGCTCCTTTTTGAGGATATTCATTTCCATAGGAACTAGAAAGAGAAGAATCACTTTTATTAATCCACTATTACCTTTGAATAATTTATAATCAATTATCCAGTCCTTATTCAAATATGGACACTCTTCTAAGGATTCTTGTTGTAATGAATCCAATATGATTTACTTTTCCTAATAGGTCACTAAATCAACATATTAAATAAGCACATTCAATTAAAATAGATGTAAACACGCTTGAACTACTTCTGAAGAGTGGTACAATCAAAATATAATACGGTTTTCAAAGTGGTAGAATTTAACCTGATCAATTTTTTAAAGTTTCAAAAAGAGTTAATTACATAAATTTATTCTTTGAACTTACATGTAAGAATGGTTAACATCATAGTTGTCATCATATGATGCATTAGAATACCAAATAGTAGATTGTAGTTGTCAAGAACACGAGAGCCTTCATCACCTGCTTGGATGAATAAAACCCCTAACATAATACCTGTTATTATGTTCACTAGAATACGCATGTGTGTTAGTGTCTGCAAAAGCAAAAAGACAGGTGAAATGATTGAAAAAGAAACATCTTTTATGATTAAATCATTTTTATACTCCTTTGAGATTAGTAAACACTTACTGCATCCCGCTTCACCTTCAAAAATCCTCTTTGTAACAAAACACTCATTTGATTCATTTGTGAAGTTGCCTGAAGGGATTGAGGTAACTTAGGTACATCAGGTCTTGGAGCTAAAAAATAAATACAAAAAAAAACTGAATAGTAAAGCAAATGTTTTAAAAACTATTAATCTGAGAGGGATTTATTTCACAAGTCAATCCTTTTTAAATCAACCAATGAAAAACACTGTTGGTGACATTTTATATTTACTCTCAATTATACACTTTCAATTTCTTTGTATATCTGGGAGCACCAGACAATATTTTTCAAATTTCTATGGATACCATCTTTACTTTTATTGGCCACTTTTGGGGTAAAAGATATATAATTTTTAGTGTTTACAATACTTATTGCATAATTTAATCCTTTTTATTTAAGTTAAGAATTTGGAATCCTTAACATCTTAAAAACAATCTCCCATAACTTCAATTGTAAATAATTTCCTGTAATGACAATATTTGTAGGGTTTTCAAGACATAACCAAAAAAACTCTTAGAAAATTGTACCAATTAGATTAAATTACCAGCTTTATAAATTGGTTTTACCATACAAGGGATGAAAACACAACTTTAATATTTTTCCTCCACAAACTTATAACAGACCACTAGCTACTGTGCAAATTTGAGATCAGTAACATCCATTCGTTAAGTTTTGCAAGCTCATCATTTAAGTCTCATGATTTTCAAATCGGTCAGGAAGGACTGAATCAAAATAACAGAAATATTCTTAAAATATTATTTTAATGATGAATAATTGAGACTTTAAAAAATGTAGTTTGTAATTAAAATGCAATGATCAAATTGTAAGTATCAATTTTTGAAATATTTCACTTAGCACCACTGATAAAAAACAAAAATCACTTAGTATTGTACAAATGATATTGTCTTTCTTAATGTTAGAATTAGATGTATACATTTTCCTCTCCTTACACTGAAATTATACCTTGAAAAAAAAATTATATTTTATAAATTGTGTTTTAGTTCTTCTTGTGAGAAACACATTTCAAAAACCTGTAATTTATTTTAATAAAAAATATTTCTAATCAACTCCTAGGTTACTTTCGTAAAACCCTACAAATATTTGGTCACAATATGAACGTAGATGATTTTGTGAATATGAATGTGGCTTTTATTTCAAGTGGATATCATAATTATTAAAAAAAGTTATCTAATTTACCGATAACCTTCACAAATGCCAAAAATAACATCAGTCGGAAAAAAGGCTTTTAGAAGCCAGAAAGGTTGTAATGAAAATGTAAAAAATATTGTTCTGTATTCTTCAACACTCACAGAATCCAAAAAGACATAATTCAAAATATAATAGGTCAGCAGCATCCACTAGTTGATTTCTTCTGGACTGACTCTTTGAAATCATATCATTTTGATTCTTACCTCTCTTTGGTTTGAAATACACTAATTTCTCTGGATTTTTAAACCACTGTATATTACGGCCATTTTCTGATCCTTGCACCATTGTGTCAATTTTATCCTCTCCATACTCTCCACATGCCAATTCTATCACTGAAATATATTATTGTAAATTCCATGTTTTTATAATTCATTTAAACAATTCAAAATTTAAAAAAATAAAAATATTTTTTAAAATTAGAATTAGGAAAAAAAATTGAAGGACAGTAAAATAGCTCTCTATTATTTACCATAATCTGCTGGATTGTGATACATTGGACAAGGAAGATTAATGGATGCTAAGAATGGCACTAATTTATCAGTAGCACCCTGGTACAAACATTCTCCTTGAGACAATACATATACTTGGTCAAAAAGTTGAAAAAGTGATGCACTTGGCTGATGAATGGTACAAACAATTGTACGTCCTTGTTGAGCCAACATTTGTAGAAGAGACACACACTGCATACATGATGAGCTATCCAACCCTCTGTAAAGACATTTTGTGGAGTTATTTAAAATATTCAGTTGCAAGAAATCATTATTACGTCATTATTATGCACAGAGTACGTAGGTGTACTTAGCAAGGGATAAATTCCCTCCTGAAATTAAACAAAAATAGTACTTTTTGTATTTTTCCAAATGTTTGTAAGCATATTCACACGCAACACGTGTATAATTGCGTACATATATATGAAAAACACACCTATATACATATGTATTTATGTGAAGATAATGTGAGAGTTATCTCCCACAAAATAAAATTCTCTAATATAAATTATAATATAATATAATATAAATTATAATATAATATAATATAAATTATAATATAATATAAATTATAATATAATATTCTCTAGGAATTAAGATATTCTTGCTCATTTGTATACGGAGGATCCAGCGTCTGGCTCATCTACCTCGGAAAGGATCACCGCAGGAGATATGAGAAGTTCCATTTCATCAAAACCATCTTCATTTGCCGAAACACGCTCATCATTTTGACAAATTGCCCTGCCAGTATTGGCCCAACGAGCAATTAATAGATTCTTTCCTACACCCACATTTATTGGAACTAAATACCCGTTGTGAAATTGCAGAACATTCAAAATCTCTTCTGAAGCTACTCGCTCTTTATTTGCGCCTTACGCGCCCAGTCCCACACTTCTGGAAGAAATTAATGATCTAACCAGTTTCACCTGTAGAAATGTCCGGAAGGAATGCTCTTCCGTGACCCCTTCGTTTGGCGGTATTCATGAAATGTCAGTCTTTATTTAGGCAACAGAATTTAGAAAAGACTTTTAGTGAAAAAGTCTAGAGATCTCTCCTTGCGCCATACCGTGTCAGAATGCACTTTTGCCCAGCTCCTGCAACCCCTGCAGGCGACGAGAAAATGTTTTTAACTCAGCTGTTTTGCACATATTGTTTTTTCGGGTAGTGTTTGATGAAACCAATTTTACTTTCACAAAATACTACAGACATGGTATCGCAGCGTATGAAAGTATGCAGGAACTCAATTGATTCAGTCCCAGGAACTGCATCAGTTGGATGGAGTACACAGTTATTTCCATCTTTTCTTGACCAGGTTTGATAAGGACTAAATGTCGACATCTTTCCCAATGAGAACCATTTTGGTATTTATTGTTTCCATTGATTGTTCGACAGCTGTTGTCAGAATAATGTTTCCGACCACTTATTTATTTATTAGTTACAAATAAATTAATATACGTTTTAAAATAGGGTTTCTCATATTATTTTCCACATTTCCAACAGTCATTATGCGGTTTCTCTTTTCACAATTCCTACTGTTTGTCTTTTGTCGAGCTCTGTCTTCAAAATGTTCTCAGAATCGGCATGTCTGCATTATCTGATGCTTGAAGACTACGTATGCCATGTTCATGAAGTTCAGACCTCAGTAGTCCGAAAAATCTAGCTTTATTGTGCTGATTGAAAAGGAGTGGTTATTGCTTCTCTGTCGTTTTGGTGTTAACATAAAAATTAATGTCTACCCACATTTTCATTCGGTAGCAATATACCAGTTCTCTCACCTTCGTACTGTTGGGTAAATTGTCTTATCCACCGTCAACTACGCTGTATCTCTTCCCAAAATACGGGTCTTGAAAGCAACTGCGAGGTCTCCTTACATACTTTCATTACGCAAGATATATCTTCCATTAACATCTATATTAGTTAATATAGGACAAACTCTTAGTTTTCTCATACTACATTCCTTGAAGAAGATTAACGGGAATGAGGCAAATTGTAGATTTCTAATTATCCTAGAGGATAACAGTCTTTCTTGTTTACGGCGGTCCTTCGGGATGGTAGGAAAGTTCTGTTTAAAACGATAAATTACTCAGTAATACTATAATAGCATCGTGAATGCTATAGAACTCATGCACACCTCGGCGAACATATCGCAACATTTGGAGTAAAACAAATTATAAGTTGGGATTCTCCACCTTCGACGTATTACCTGTAAATATAAAATAAATTATTTACCTACGAATACAAAATAAAATACTCACAACTTCAGAGTACTTACTGGGGTAGGAAGTTTGCATCGTCTGCGGCCAGGTGAAAATTGCAATATACCGAGACGATGCAAACTTCCCTCTCCGAGTAAGTACTCGGAAGTTGCGAGTTCAAAATCGCATCCGTCACGCAGGTACGTGAAAAACCGGGTATAAGTGCTTCCAACATAGAAAGCTTATCATTTATCCCCCTATATGGGGTGTGACACAGGTTTTGGAATTACGCTTTTCAACAGCGCAATCCATTTTACTTCCCTTATTTCCAATTCTTTAAATTATTGATGTTTATTGCGAAATTTCATTTTTTATAAAAGGTTATTATCATACGATTATCGTCTCCGCAAATCTTTATACATACTGATATACAATATAAATCAATTATAAAACTATGAAAAACCTTCCAATAAAATAACTGCAATGTTGGGTTTTCCTTCAAAGTATGTAAATTAACCTGCAAATTTCAAACTGCCATAATTCCGGACCAGTTGAAAATAAAATAGTAAATATGCATATAAATTTAAAGTAAATTTCGTGTTCCATAACTTTCTTCGGGTAACATTTTTTTGTAAAACGTGAGACTGATGTGTTACAAATACAAATTTGACAAAAATGTAAGGTAACCATTCTTTTTCATAAATTAAAGATTTTTGTGGGTGGATATCTCGAAAACTATATTGAATACAAAAAAAATGTATACAAACAGTCTTTTAGAAAAAATTATAAGCTTTAATTTTTGTAAGAGTGCAACTCGGACTGATGGGTAACTTTCAGGACTTAATAGTCCCGCAGCAAATGGCAGAACAGAAATCTTTGTTCCCAAATTTTTCCATATTTGCTTTCTTTGAACTACCATGACAGGGTCGTGCAGATTAAGTCTGCTGTCATATCTCCGAGTACCTTTCCAATGAAAGTGAGAAAACAATTTAGAGCTCTCACATTGAAAAGAAGCAGATACCAATATAAAGGCAGAAAAACTAATTTCACCCAACCGTTTAGACGGAACAGTTGCACCGAGGGAGAGAGACGGACAGGATACAAACAACTTCGGAATCTTTGTTGCCCAAACCAGATATTCGCAAACCACGCGAACGCAAGATGATTTGGAAAGTTAATATCCGCATCACTCTCCGTAGGCTGCTGTAACCTGGAATGAGATTTTTAAGAAACACTGAAGGTATATGATGTGAATGAAGGGAAATAGTCAATAATGTAATTATAATTATCATCTATGATAACTACGCATGTCAAAATGATTTCTTAAAATATCAATAGTATGATTACGATAATGATGATGATTGTGATTATGATAATGCTGTTTGTCATAAAAATAATAAACATTTAGTATGTCATTAAATTTATTAATAATCATCTAGCAATGACTCAGAGTAAGGTCTTTCTTAAACAACGACGTAATGTACTACGGGTTAACACTAGCTTTAAGATAATTAGTGATGTGTCAGTCAGAGGCGTTTTGGCTCATTAAATCATTTCGGTCGGACCAATAATTATTTCTAGAGCTGGTCTTCTTTGTCTCTGAAGGTGGTGGTACCCGCAAAGTTTTCCCAGGTAGGAAAAAGGCAAAGTGCCGGGCACCCCAGTTGTATGGTTCTGACCTCCTACAATAAGTACAATAAGGGCTCCTTAAATAAGTTAACTTCGCTCTTCTTGGGAAAAATTGTCCTCTTTTTGTACAAAATTAAGTTAACTCTAAATTTATTTTTGTAATACGAAGATTCGGGCAAGATACATAACACGTGATAATCAACTAGATTAAACAGCAATAAAGCGTCTGCACCAAACGCCTAATAAATTCCCACCAAATAAAAATGCTTTTTGTTTTATATGTACAAGGTAAAAAATACTTCTTTAATTCGTCTTTGATTAATCATATCTAAATTGTATCACACAAAGATAATGATTCTTCCCTGTTTAATGAAGCTAACAGGTTATTTCTTGAAGTCAATTGTTCTTAGTATCATGGTCTAGTCCATGAAATGAAGCAACTTTAAAGGACAGGCATTGTTCAGGGACCAAACAAGTTCATAAGATTATTGGGAAACAAATATGAGTTCAAGATAAGCTGCGACAGCTTTGTGAAAGCTTGTCATCTCTCGTGATAATCCTAATAACCATGTTGAAAAGAGCATGATCACCCAAAAATATTTACTTGTATTAAAGTCATTAAAAACAAAATTAACTTCTAAAAAAATTCTATTTTTTTACTCACGTTGTTGGTTCGTCAAGAAACAATATCAATGGATTGGCTACAAGTTCCAATGCTATGGACAGACGCTTTTTTTGTCCACCTGATAAACGGCTGGCTCTCGTATTCCTGGTCTCATTTAGTCCCAATACTGTGATAATCTCGTCTATCTACGAAAAAAAAAGAAAAACCATTCAGAAAGACTTAAGCAGGTTGAGATTAGATCGTTCACTGTACAATTTTTCGTCAAATACTCACAAATCTTATCAAAAACGAAAATAATTTAAAATGAATGGATTTAAATAAATTTGTCAAAAAAGCAGTTACAACTGCGTATGAGCATGAGGAGGACATACTAATTTACTTATGAACTATTGAATAAACTTTGGCTCAAAGAAGCCATACAAATGTAATAGTTCATAAGAAATCATAGGTTCTATAAAGGGGAGTATGCGTAAACGTCATGTTTGACATTCCTTTTCATATACAGTACATGGGACGCACGTATTCACGTCGAGTTGTTGCCTATAATTTTGAGTTTTGCACATAAAGTTGCTATTTATATAATATCAACTTGAGAATTTTATTACATAGTGAAAACACAGTTGAAATTGTATCGTTCGATATTGATTTTTCTACATATACAACAAGTGATTGGAAAATATGTAAGTGTACTCTGAAGGTCATGAAATATGATTGAAATTTATTATAGAAATCTTTAATTTTACACACAATTCTCTATAAATATGCATTGAACATGTTACATGTATTAAATTAGAAATGTAACTTATTATTTTTTCTTTGTATAGCACACACCAAATTTGATCATGGCAAGTCAAAACAACAAGAACATAGTCAACAAAAGACGTACGTACGTTTATTATTAATTTGTTTGCTTCAATAAAACAATCATTCAATAATCACTAAATAATGTTATAATATCACATTAAAGGGAAAAAATAACCTCTTGTACTCATTTAGAGCACTTCAGAATTAGTCATTAAAATATTATTACCTTGATGAACATTGAATATTCATACAATGCGATTACTAAATATGTAATGACACCACCAACACGAAAAAAACATAATTTTTATTAAATCAATTAAATTTTTAGAAAATAATCTGCTCCTATTTACCGTGTGTTTACATGCAGTCGCCGTATACTGTGCCCTTTGCTAAGATTAAATATGGCACTAGCACATACCTATCTCTTTAGAGCTCTAGTTGTACGTTAGTCGAGATCTACCACTTTTTAGGGCTGTGAAAATATTGCGATATATTGAAACACTGCTGATATTTTGTGAAAGAAATAAGAAATTCCTTTCCAATACATTCTTCGCTGGCCACTCGGTTTTTTCTAGGAACATTGTTTGTGAGGAGTCTTTAAATTTGCAGTCAAAATAACCTCATTCATTTCCTACAGTTCTGCTCCCTGAAGTTTGAAATTTTAAAATAGCATATAAATGCCAGTTTGCTCGGGGGTGAAGTAACTATTATAGTAAATACTTTGGCGTACGTACAATTCCATTCTTTTCCTTCTTAGTAATATCTTCTCCTAGTTTTAGGTCCGCAGCGACATGCATATTTTCCACCACCGTAAGGAGCGGTTGCAATCTGTCATCCTGAGTGATGTAACAGGACATTCGTCGGAAATCATCGAGGTCACGCTGGACACCATCCACCAACACAGAACCAGTGACACCTGTTATTCTGCGAAGAACAATATAATTGATTTTCTTAAGGATCATCACCATCTAATTGTAAAATATATAATTAATCATTTTGAAGATAAAATATTAAGAGAAATGTGAATTCGTGTTGCATCGAAGTACAATGATACCTCTGTTTTCGGCTATAATCCGTTCGGAAACAATCGGTGAAATCTGAAACCGACGAAAACCGAAGCAATTATTCTCATAAGAGTTTATGTAAATCCAATTCATTCGTCCTACACACTCAAAAACATACTATTTTATAAAAACACATTTTATTAGAAATACAAAAAGTTATTAATACTAAAAACAAAAAGAAATTAATATGAGATGTGTATAATGGAGAGTAATGTAAAGAGTAAATGAACAAAATTTGTTTTCGCAAAATCAATAACGATGTTACGTTGGCACGCCGACAGAATCAGCGGCCACCGACGGAAGCCCGAGACAATTTTTTCACATAGAAGTCGACGAAACCCGAACTTGCCGATAACCGAAGTCAACGGAAACAGAGGCATCACTGTATTTGAACCACGACAAGGTTAAGTTAATTTGTGAGACCTTTCTTGTCGTGAGGATTTTAGAATTGTTTAAAAAGTACGGTTTCGAAGAGTTTCTTTCTTTCGAATATCTTTCATACCTGTAAAGGTATCACATTCAAAGAATATTTTTCATACCTGTAACCAGAAAGTATATCCAGCAATGTGCTCTTTCCAGCTCCTGATGGACCCATGATAGCTATGAGATTGCTTGGAGGTAGACGACCACATACTTCGTGCAGAATCTTTTTCTTTCCTGCAAAATAGTGAATTTTCATCTTACTTTACTATTAAAATAATTGGCTGAAAAAAATTAATCAAATCGGTGTCTTGACTGCAGCAGATTAAGTTTTAACATTGATTACGAGCTCTACAGGTTCCTCTTTTGGAAGTCATGAAATAATATTTTTTCTCATTTTGCAGTTGTTTGTAGGAATAAATGGATGATTTGCTCCACTATTACCCAAAAACCCACAATTGCTATAAATACGAAAAACATAACCAAGCCTTCTCATTCTTACGATCAATTGTTTTACTAAATTCTAAACCTTACATGGTGGCAACACAAAATCTTATTTAGTTTATCATTATCTTCATCTTCCATAGTCGCAAAAACCCTCACAGTTTAGCCTTCGCATCCTCTCAACATCTCTCCTCAACTCTTACTTTTCTTCTCCACAGCCTCTCTTCTGTCTACGGAAGTTAATTTTCCACATCTTGAATCCAGCTCAGGCGCTGATGTCCCTTCCTATCAGACTGGAAAAAACACTTTTCACTATCCTCCACGTATTCTCTATGTGTGACTTAATCCATCAGATCACTTGAAATTTTGTTACTATGTTAGGAAATATGTATAAATTAGTTAGTACATGGATAAACTTTATTTTCCTACCAATTTCTTTCACTGGACCGTATATTCTTTCAACGATTTTTTCCACGTGTTCTCAGCATTTTTTGTTCTACTTTTGCTGTTGCCAATATTTCATTGTCAAATATAACTGGGTTTATTGTCGTCTTGTTGGTATCGACCGAAGATATACCGCATTCTTAATTTTTGGTAATGAGCATGAAAACAGGTTATCAGCATACATTTTGTATTTCACGTTTCTTTCCTATTATTATTTGTGATAAGATGTTTATTTTAAATCCTAGGATGTTCGTCTTCTATTTCTTTGGTATTCTCTTCAATATTGTTGACAGTTCGCTCTAGAAGCAATACAGCAATAGAAGCTGAGACTCCGCTATGGAGAGTTCTATTAAATATTATTGCACCTGAATCAGTTGTTATATCTCTCAACATTTTCTCTAACAATGGGAGGTCACGACTTGGAAAATAGACTTCAGGGTGGGATTCGTAGGATCGTAGTACCCCCCCAAGGGACAAGGATTGTCGAAGTAAGAAAGCACAATAGTCAGTCAATTCCGAGAAGAAACCTCTCAAAGTGTTCATATCAATTTAGATATTAAACCTAAAACCACGAGTAACTATTACAACAACGCAGTAGCATAATCAGTAGCGGTCTTGCCCACCAAGCAAAGACCTGGAGTTCTATTCTCCGTTAGGTTCTTTTATTTTTTTTATTTTTATTTTTTGTGTGTGAAAGTATTTTTTAATAAAATTAATTATTGAATGTAAATAAAAATATTATGTATTTTTTAAAATGCTCATTCATAAGAAATTTTAAAAATACATTTTAATTTTTATATAATATTTTATTAATTTGAATTACAGCTGTGACTTGTTTAATTACATTCTTTTGTCATTAACGATCCATTTTTTTCAACTTACTGAAGCAAAAACTTTCAAATAATAACCTTCAAGTGACCGATAATATATTAATCCCCTATTGTCATACATAAAATCTTAAAACGTGTCAGTTTATTCTTCAATTCTGTAGTGATCGGAGCGTGTCACATCGTTCTTCAAAGTAGTAGTTCAATATTTTATTGCATGCAGATAAAAAAATTCCTAGTTTTTGAGGAGTTGAAGTAGAAATTACTGAATTATTTGCAGTGATTTCTCGAAGTTGAGATTGTAAGATGCGGTTGTTAATTACCAAAGATCGCTAGAAGAACATAACTACATCGCATTAGAATCTTCTGCTTCAATCGCAAGAAGCAATATAGATAAGAGAAGCTATTTACCAAACTTCAATAGACATGCTGAATGAAAAGAAATTAGTGCCAAGAAGAACACATTCATTGTTAAGTATTAGAGAAATTCATTTATTTATGATGTTCCGAAATAATATTTTTGTAATGAAATTATTAGTTTTATTAAAAATATTTTTAGAAAAAAAACAACCCTTATAGAGAGCAGAACTCAAAATCCATGCATAATGGGAAAGCACGGTACCATTATGCTACTACGACGTTAAAATTGCGAGTAATGTTTAGTATATTCATTTAGATAAAAATTTTGGAAAGCTTTTTCTTCGGAATTGACTGGCTATTGCGCTTTGTTACTCGGACAATCGATGACTAGGGGTTACTACGATCCTAGGAAGACCCACCCCGAAGTCAATGTCCCAAGTCGCGACTTCCCTATGGAAGTGTTGATTACATAGGGTGATGGTTAGGGCATCTACTCGTTTCAGACTATTCGTTGTTTCAAACACTTCCGCTATTTTACTATGTATTTTAACATTATTGATAGCATTGAAAAGTGTCATTACTGAAGATTGGCTCATTGACAACGTTTTGATTTCCTACTTGCAGTTTTACGGATTGTCAACTTTTTCTGTGTCTAGTATTTATCTCGTGCTGGGCAGTCCACATGCATAAAAGTATGTACTTCGTAAAAATTTTCTGTCTAAGCGGGAAGTTATCCACTTTCAGATCCACATATATCCAGTTACGCTCATAATAATTGAATAATTTGATCATTAATTTAAAGTCATTAGTCTTCTCTCATATGCACCGAGTGACCTAGTGGAATACATCCAAAAGCATTTCCATTATGTAAGAACACAGAAGTCTGCGCATGGAACTACCGAGAAATAGTCGCTGTCCAGTTGGGATATAAGAGGCTATTCCTAATTAGGATATCACGGCAGTAAAATAGATTGACCTCGGAAAAAAGTGAAAAATATATTCTCCCGCAGTCTGAAATCAGAAACATTTGCTGTCGGTTGCAAAAAATTCATTTCTTGCAGTCTAGAGGTTTTCAAACCAGCTGCTTTCTTAGAGGATGGAATGGCAAACTATATCATTCAATTTCAGTTCATTCAATAGCGGTTAAAACAATTAAATTTATTCATTATTTGGATCGAGTGGTACAATTAAAGTGGTTGTATTGACAGATTCGCATTAAGTGAATAAAAGTCATGCAGTGACTTCTGCAATATTATGTACGCTATATATAACACTATTATACCATACTATAGAGCGATACAGACAAACAAATTGCCAAGCACGGCAGATCTTTTATGACAAAAAATACTTTTTAAAATTGCAAAATAATCACAGCATCAAAAGAAAAACGTTAGAAATCAGCATGGTAGTTAGAAACGGTTAAAAATTCTTATGCAACGAACAAAAATTGTTCCCGAGAGTTATCATTATAACCCACCTCTGTTTCTCGAGACACGTTTGACAGTGAATGAAATGAAGGATATAACAACACTAACTAATACAAGAGGGACTCGAATTCTCGATATTTGGCGCAAGGCTGGCGCTCTTTCCACTTACCACCACGTCGACTCCAATCATTCATTCAATATCGGAGAGAAAACTCAAGCGTTTCCCGAGAGGACGAACACAGTGGATAGCTCACAAGCATAGAACTCTAACTATGCTCTAAGTAGGTAGAGTTCTATGCTCTCAAGACCAATCGAGCCCAGCATTAAAGCGATCTAAGATAAATTAGAAATTGTATTGTTCTTCTGCTGGTATTAGGCGCGTCAGCCATTAGTGGTATAGAGGTTTTCTCGTGAAGAGGTTTTAGGGAGCAATATTCCAGAAAATTAATTTACAAATTTTGTATTTGAAGAACCCGATCTGAGAAGGGGTGATCAACGATGAAAGAATTTTTGTATTAGTTCTTCGTTACTCATATTCCCCATTCCCTCTCGGGTAAGGGTATTAGATGTTCTTTGATTGCAGCTGAAAATATTTTAAGAAATGTTTCCTCATGAGCAAGCTATTAAGACTTTTCTACGAATTGCTATAATCTTCGAATTTCAGAATAAGGTGCGATCTTTAATAAGCTCATCTTGTCAAATAACGCAGATTTATACAAAAACTAACATGTTTTCTAAAGGTATAGTTTAACGTTAGGTGACCAGTATACACATTTCACGCTCTTGAAACAAGTTTTACAAAATTATTCCTCGGATAAATTAGCAAAGCGTCTCGTTGTATTTAAAATAATCCTCAAGATAAGAATTTTTTTCAAATTTTATGATTTTAAAAAACTTTATTTTAATGGAAATTGTAAGTTAGAAATAGTAATTGTTATGTCATTTCACTGAGAAGTAAATATCTAGTGACGACAGTTTGTCAGAAGTGTTACTGATTTGTATTAGAGTTGAGCACAAATTCGTGACTCCAGTGACGAATTAACGAATACACCATCTAGGCCACGGCCCAAAGGCATCAGGATACGAGGAAAAGAGGAGGGGTCAGGGAGCGCTGCGGGGACGTAATATTGTGTAAGAATTAAGAGTAGTATTGAAAAGGAACGTTTGTTGATCTACTTCATGATTTTCGATCAGAATTTTCTTATTCTACGTTGAATACTGAAAAATTAAAGGATCTTAGAATTCATAATGTATTCAAGTATTAAAATGAGTATTTTTTTTGTTTTAGCGCGTTTTTTTCTATAAAGATTTAGTTACTAGAAGTTCAGTTTGTGTCGAGACAGAAAATTTTACCTGGAGTCGTTCGGTTTCTAGATACATCACTACGTGCGACTATCTACCTTTCACATATTGCATTTGTGAATCCGTTTAACATTTCTAATAATTACACCGGTAAACACGATTTTGTGCTCTGGTTTTCACTGTGTCTATATCGTTGCTTGTGCTCGTATTTGTGACAATCAATGAAATAATGCTTATAAAAATCTCTTATTCTGAGACACTTCTACTCTGCCTTTTTGAGTACTGGAGGACCTCGTCAGCCATCCTAGGCAAGATAACCGTTCTGGTCGCTCGGAGCGAACTTATAGTAAAATACCAAAAAAAGTTGAAAAAGATAAGATTACAAATTCCTGACCACAAAAACTTCAGAATCGGTATACATTTATTTTCCTTTATTTTAAAGAAAAAGTCACACACAGTCAACAGACGCGAAAAAAATGCAAAAGTTAGTTATCCAGTGGAAACTTTTTCAAACATTATGAATCTCACGTGTGGGATTCTATCCTGTATTTCTTACCTACTCATTAGAATCAGATATTTCTAACTCTTCCTCCAGCAAAACTAGTATCAAAATGCTGAATAGTGTGTTAGTAGTTAACACAGACATAATCATGTTTTTCATCGTTGTTGAAAATGTATATGAGAACAATCTGTGCTCATTCGCGCATAGATGGTTCAGGTTGATTAGTTGGGGTTTGCTGCCCTTTTCGAATTGTAGATACGTATTTTATTAGTGTAACTTTGGATTCAGCAGAATTTACTGAAATATACTGGGATAAATGCACCAATGTTCGACAGTGCATCAGTGCTCGACACTTCGGGTTTTAAATCCAAATAATAATGGGTGTAACTAGGATTTGGGGTCGGGAGGGGGGCATGATACTGATATGTTAGGGGACAAATTAGATACATTATCTTATCTCTGCAATAAGTGTGCAGAAACGTAGCACAAACTCCTATCAAATTTTGAAGAGCTCTTGGTATTCAGAATTTATTTTTCTCAACCAGCAGTTCCAATGTCAGTTCCAGCAGTTACAGGCAGTTCCAATGTCAATAAATAAATAAAATTGAAAAAATTAGTAAAGTTTTGAGCTTAGAATATTGAGCACTGAAGCATATAATGTACTGCACCCTAAATGTAATTGTTCAATGTAAACTTCAGTCAGACTAACATTTTCAGGCACGAGTCCTACATGCTACATACCCTCATGATGTCATCATACTTGATGTAAAATCATCCTTAATAATTGTGAGATGTCAGACTATTCTTTTGTATCTAAGACTAGTGCACTATTTTAAACATACTCCGATCTGCCCCACGCCATGTGAGTTTAGCAACTTCATAAATTTTCCGCTCCTGGAGCGAAAAATGTGTTTAAAAACGTCCCCTTTCCGGGCACGTGAAGAGGGTTCTGAGGCGTGGCGTCCCTCACTTCTCAGTAGTATTGACTGAAAAGAGTATAGATGCTAAGCACTTGCGAAGATTACTGACCTTGGTTCAGTGCAAGCCATCGCGTCCACTGCCGACAGTTACGGTTACCCGTTGGAGCTAACCGTACCACAACCGTGACGGCTGCACACGGGATCTCTTTTATATAACGACATTCCCATGTCAGTCTCCTTAACATTCCGTGTTGTCAGAGTTTAACGTCGATTAGCTCGAGATTTCTTTCGTAATTTACATATCACTGGTTATGGATTCTTACGTGGGAACAGAAGACACGCGAGTGAGTAGGTTTATCTAATATAAGAGAATACTTTCCATTTCTTTTTATCGAAATAACGTGTTTTAAGGTGATCTTGAAGAGTCTAAAAGATTTGCAGAGATGTGGAATGAAATTCTAGAATTACCATAATTTCAAAATTCATACAGATTTAATTCTCCCCTCAAGATAATGTTTTTACTCTTTCCTCCTCAGAATCAATTTATCACAGTATTTGAACTGCTTTAAGTTCTTCGATCTCGTACACTGACGCTAGTTCATATGACCAGTTTTTTGGTAAGATCCGTCGCAACATTTAAAAGTTTTTTTTTTAGTTTCAAGATAGTATATTTGACTGCGGTAGTAGTTTATGACATTCATTTGCACACATAGGACCTACACTCGCACAGAAACAAGCGCGGATATGCCACTGGTGTGATAGTCATACCATACCTTTATAAGGGTTCCGCAGCAGGAAAAGACATTTCCGTTAGTGGGCTATTCTTTTCTCAAGTTGTTTTTATATTCGCAAAACCATGGTAACTTCACAAAACGTAGATGACGTTGTCAACTTACTTCACATAATATGTTTAGAACCATTGCATCGATTTACAACGATCAAGTACTATTTACATTGGTGATAACTTTTTCAACAAATCATCAGGTATTTCAGAATTCATGTTTTGATGTGAATTATTATATTCTACATTTCAAAAACTAAAAATCAGAATGAAGTGAAATCTTCATTAGATAAAATGTTTTTGTGTTTTATGATGGCATGAACTAAAATGTTCTTTGTAACGAGGAAATTCTTTAGCGATATGAATTTGAATGATGCATATTAAACAGAACATTAGATAAGAATCTTCAGTTTTCTTTTGAAACCTGAATTTTCCCAAAAATAATATTCGGGAATTATGACACTAAATGCAAAGTTATCACAGTGAGCGAGTGAGACAGTAAAGCACGAGTGGTGAAATTTTTCAAGACGTCGTGATTTCTCCTGAGCTTTTCCAAGAAAAATAAATATACGCAATATTTGTACTATGTAGGAGTACACACTACGCTCCCTTTTATTTCGCATCGTTGTCTAATGAGGCTTTCAGGAGGTTCTAATTATGTCGAAACAAGGAGACAATCAGATAAGCTCAGAAAAACAAAGCACGGAAGATGCGTTATTTCTCTTCTTATTAAAGTAATTATGATGTTCAGAAATTATCTCTCTTCACAATGTTTACTGTTGAAATGTCAGAAGTTTCCTTTTGTTCACAAACAAATTTTTCAAACTATAAAATATCACCGCATCACTACATCTAATGAATATTAAAATTTCAAAGTGATAAAATTTAAAGGTGCCAAAGATTTCACAATACTCTAAGTAAGTGCAATACCATTACAGTCTATGACTGATTGATGATTATATTCATGTATAGATAAAGTTCCCGAACTAATTTAATTCTTACTAATCATTGTTCTTAACATTCGATGACTCAACGTTAATTCAATGCACCGACAAAGGGAATCGAAGTAGATATGTACTACACAAACAGATTATCAAGAATACCCGGGACAACGAATACCTCCCACAGCGTTTAAAACGAAATGAAGGTATGGTTGACAAGTCATACTGCTTTGATATTGGAAACTTAAACCAAATTCTTGTTTTTAAATAATCTTAACCCAGTTAGCATATTATTAGGCAAAGTTCACATTGTTTTTAAGTGTTTTGGTTGTAAGTGGATTAAGAACTGATGGACAAAATAAGCTCAAATTGCTATTTATCGTGGGGAAATATTAACCAAGATGATTATCAGTGGAGACTCAACTACAATAGACGACAGAAAAATGAGAAGAAAATTCTATTACATGGGTATTCGAACAGTAGAAAGTATCAAATTTTGGTAAAAATCTACTCAAATGTTTGAATGACCCGTAGCAAGACATTTGACTAAGAGGTTTGACGTTGGTAACTGTAAAATCACGACTCAGAATCAGCCGTCCGCAGCAGGAAGATAATCCATTCAGTGCACAGTGAGATAATCCATTCAGTGCAGTGAGTTTCAAAAATGAAAAATGCTCAAGGTCATTAATGAAAAACTAAACTCATCGTCTGTGGAAACTTAAAGAGGCAGGCAAAAAAAAAGAAGCTAGACTTAAAGTCAAAGATGAAGATATATACTCTAGCTCAAGGCCCAACAGCATGAAAAACGAGCAAAAGCTGAGTGAAAAAACTGCGGACTGTTGACCCCACGCTCATGCAATAACATGCACTTTCTACCTATGTTTAATTATTTAACTGACTTGTGACTGAACTTTTCGATTGCAAGACCTGAGGACAAAAATGTAGGGATTGCTCAACGAAATGGAAGAATATTTAACGACCACTTGAAGCAAATACATGGGTCGAAAGTGAGTGGTGCTTGCAGATTACATTGACCTTCGTCTTCGTCAAGAGTGCAAGTATTATTATCGTGTGACATCTCTTATCGGGATTATAAGAATACGTTTTTTCTGCGCTATTCATAATCGTTTAGGACAAAGTTTACCGGCCTCTTATCAAGAGTTCGTTTCATATGTATTCGTCGATTGTCTGTGCGTCATATATGACAAGCAAAGTACTTTATGATATCTTTCTCGTGACCCCCAGTTATTTTTGCCAGAAACGGAAACATTGAGATAAGAGTTAAGAAGTACAAAAGCAATTTGTAAGAGAAACTCTTCCGGGAAACAAATTGGTTAATTGTTTATGATTTTAGTGTTGTGCCCGAGAGTCGATACCCACTAGTTGTTTCTTTGACCTTATACAAACAAATTGCAAGGGAGCATTATCCACTTTGAAATGGTCCAAATTCCCTTGAATTGTCTGCACCATTCAACTCATAAACATCTGAACTTCTTAAGGAACGTACACCGGTTGGTTTAAACCACTGCACAATTTAGGAATGTTTCTACTACAGAATTTTTAAGGAATGTACTGCTTCGACTAAATTCCAAAAACGGTAAAATCGAAATGGAATTAAACATTTTCTCCTTCACACTTGAAAATAACGATGCAAGTTCATTAACTACGAACAAACAGAAAATTTTACAATTTAAAATACACGACTCTGAACAATAAATAACACATCCCATTAGACGACTATTCATTACTGGAATATGAGGTAGCAAATATTTGTTATAGTCGATTATTAAATCTGCTCATTGAATTGTTTGCTTTTGAGCCCTGAAACTGGCATTACAATGATGATAATGTCGACAAAAAGAATCCTAAAAACTTTAACATTGAAATCCAAGTAGATTTTTCGGAAAGGAGTAAGCAGTGAGAATAACAGTTTTACACCTCAAAAAGCAACGAGGACACTGTTCGAGATATAAATATAATAATAATAATAATAAATATAATAATAATAATAATAAATATAATAATAATAATAAATATAATAATAATAATAAATATAATAATAATAATAAATATAATAATAATAATAAATATAATAATAAGTAGAAATGTGATAATTAGTTGATATATGTCATGACAGATCAACGCGAGTAGGTGAAAAAGAAATTTTGATACAGATGAACAATGAAATAAATACGCCATATCTAGGAAGACAAACTTCCCTGATCATTCACTAAAATATTCAAGTATATTATTACTCGAAAGTAATCTGACTTATTAGCTGTCATCATCGAAATTCAAACCTTTTTACAAATAAATATTTTAGCAAATTTATTTTTAAATATTTTGTAAACGAACAAAAAATGTTTCTGAAATGAGATGTTTTATAAATATTACATGGTTTCTGGTGCGTGTCGAGCAAGTCTAAATGACACGGAACAAGCCACAGATCAATATAATTTCATTCACGAGTACAAAATCTTTCACTTCATCGAGGATACGTATGGTTCGACGCAATTCAAATTCACTTGCATGCAAACCCATACCAAAGAAAAGATTGCTTCTCGTGGACTCTTGTTAGCTTCGATTCGTAGATCCCTTTCCACCAGTCACTGGTCGAGGACACGGTGACTCCGAAACCTGCCGTCTCGACCGGGATCAACGGTGCGTGTCCAAGAGTCTTCTTACGACCATGACCTTCGGCCAGAGGTACGCTTGTGACAGAGACCAAGAAGAATTCACGGCCCGAGTAGTCATGAATTCACGTAAGACAAGCAATATCGACGAGACGTGCGAAGTCCGCACCTTTATTCTCCGATAACGCGACGAAATTAATCAACAACCACGCTCGTCGCTTGAATTCTTGAAGCACAACATTCCTAGACTCTCGAACTGGCTCGTCGATATAAAACTAATTTTCTCAATTCATCTGCTTGTCTCCCTTTGCATGAGTTTTACTGTGCTACGTCATTTTAACACTCAAGATGGCCTCATTATGAAGGAAACTTTTTTTTTACTTTTGCAGCAGTCACTGTTTTTATAGGAGTCTGTCTAGAGACGGCAGAACCGGTCCGAGCAGTAAACAGCGGAATGAAATGAGCGCCTACCAATGCCTTATACAACGTTGTTCATGGATACTTACGTACGAAAAATACCAATAAAATTGCATTTCAACTTACAAAGAAATTTTAACTACCAAGAGTTCTTGGATTTATTACGTTTTTTGTATTTTTATTCTAATACTTGTCACAACTAAATTCTATAAGATACCTAATTTTGAGTGAAGAAAAGTTGCTTTTACCTGGGAACATTGTTTTCTGCATTTATGCATCTACTAGTTTACCCTGTCCGCCCGCACGGGAGTCTTTGTTGATATGACTAAATTAGCCTTAGTTATAATTTAGTGACGATATAAATTGTACGTCTGCATTCAAAATTGAAGTGTTAACATTTAAATTGTTCGTGATATTTAGTGAAAATTTGAAGAATAACATTTCACACTATTTAATTCCTTTAAAATCGGAATCAAAATATGATTTCTTTGCGAGTTTCTACAATACATACGCAACATCCAGTCTAAATTTCAAGTTCTTATGTTTAATATTTTTTCTCTCTACTTCGATGAATGTGTCAGACATTCAGGAAAACGAGCCAAACAAACATCTTCACTCCTTTCCATGCATTGAAAATTGAATTTCCTGAAAATATTTTATAGAGTTTTGATTTCACAAAACCTTCAATACATAAACATATCTCAATTGGTTCGTAAAAACTAGCAAATGTAGTATACCAGTCGCTATAGCTAACGACTAACTCCGAAAATATGTCAACTCCATTGCACCCATAAAAATATAAAAATCGAAAAGCCCAAAAAAATCTATTACTCCGCGAGTTAAATGAAAATACCCAAAACAACGGAAAATCACTTTTCATCCTATATAAACGCTTTAATATCTAAATTTCGAAAAATATTTTTTCAGTGAATTACAATATTCCATCGAAATTCCTATTTCCTATCTTTAATCCATACAGACAAAAAATTATTAACGTGTCAGTCATGGATTATAACTCACCAAATATTTCCATCCCTTTTCACAATTGACAGTCAAAATATCAAATATTCCAGAAAAAGTTTTTTGATATTTAATGGAACATATATAACAAAACTCGAGTTTATAACCCCTTTTCACCAGCTAAAAATGAAATATCCAGAAACTCAAAGACCTGTTTCTCCATACTAACATTCAGTTTTTGCGTACAGGAATTAAAATATCGTAATTAGTTCGTGATATACAGTGAAAAGAGTGAAAATTCGAAAATTTACATTTTACCCTTTTATCATTTGAATTTCAAAAAATCTTTCAGTTGGTGGTTACGTTACAAAAGGCACCTACTGTCCAAATTTCATGTTTCTAGTTTTAGTATCTTACGCTCCACGTTGATGAATAAGTCAGTCAGGACAACGCCACTTTCATGTAAAGATGGGTTATGGATGAAAACGAAAACAATCAACTTATCAACATTTTTAAATGTAATCGAAGCCTACAAAAAATAGAGTTCTATCAGTCCCGCACAAATTATTCACTCATACTTCAAATATTCTTCAGAACCTAAGAAATACAATATTCAATTTTACGACATTCCAAAATTCGTATTCTTATTACCTTTTCATTCATGCGAACATAAGGTGTTCCTTTATTAATCAGAAGAACGATTATGTTCATTGGTTTTGATCACAGGTTTACACTAGCTGTATCTACCCCGCCAACTGCACAGCAAAACGAATAAGTGAATGTTTCATAGTACTCACCTCTCCTGAATCCCAAAGAAACAGTGTAACCCAAATTATCGAAGCGTATATCAACGGATTTCTTTAGGGGCAAACGTTCGAACATCGGAGAAGTGGTACTTAATTCAGCTGACGTTTCAGCCGTGTTATTGTTCTGCACTAGACTCTGCATTTCCGGCCCACTAAAGTCTCCCTTCAGGTCTTCCATGGCACTTTTAAACACACGCGCGCAGAAACAAAGGACAGTCGCAGCTGTGCGAAGGCTAGTCTCCGAATGTAGGCGCAATCTGACTCGTCGAGCTGGTTATACGGACGCGCCCCACCGCTGCGCCGGTCTTGTCGTGACTGCGCGGACTTTGAGATGGAACCCAGCATATTTTCTTTCGGAGACGTCGTCGTACTTCGAATAGAAAGAAAACAGTTGACGTCATAGTCACCGGAGCGACTCCGGACACGTGCAGTTTGACCTATGATCCCTTCATCTCCTCGATTCGTCCTCGATATCCGATTTTGCGTGACCAAAATGTATTGGAAATATTTTAAATCGAAAGGAATGACATTTGAACCGGACGTTTTCTATCAGATAGTGCTTTGGATGAAACATAACTGTGCACTGTGAAGTGAAAATAGCTTCAACTGAAGGAAATACGAAGCCTTTTCCTTTAAAACAGTCTACTTTCCCTTCCTTTAAAATTTAGTACAATTTTAAATAATTGTTTCATTCATTTCGTCAAAATTCTCTCCTTAACACTTATGTTATGGGTAAGAACTGAGTGTATCTATTTTATTGGTGTCTACGTTCTCTCTAACCATTGTATTCGTGATAACTGAACTAGATTCGCGTCAAACTAGCTGAGCCCATCGCCATGGATTCGTACACTACAAAATGTCAGGTAAAGTGTAGGTTTGTTTCTCTATGCATACCAGGTCGAACCGTCTGTATAAAAATAGCAACCATTTTAAAATAATTGACCCAAATTTTGCGATAAACACTTGCTATACGTAAACTGTACTGGAGGTTTGTTGACGGCATAGGAAAACCAATTGGCGTTCGACCAGTTGCGCTGTATTCGTGCGATAACTCTTTGTCCATGTTTCCAAACGAAATATCTCCCATTATGTAGCATCTTGATGTAATCATTTTGCATCGAGACGTATGACACAATATAGGAGGCTCGGCCAAACTTAAGAATATGGTCCCACAAGGGTTCGAAAAAATAATTTATGTCATAATACTACAAATATTATTGCGGTTCCGAAAATATAAGCCGTATTCTTCGCTTTTCATATTTACGATAGTTATAAAGAAATATTGTTCCGCACTATTTTCTTCTCTCCGCCACCGTTTATGTTAGTATGTTAGGGTATGATAATTATAATATGACTCGTGACAGCGAGCCATGAACAATTATAAACAATTGTTCGGTCACAGTCGGCGATGTTAGGTTTGTTAGACCCGGCGATTCCGTTTTAAGAAAATCTGTTGTAAGTGTGAAGATGGAGGCGATGGTGGAGGTAGCAGCACTCGCGAAAGGATATACGAAGAATAAGGTTAGGATAGGACGATAATGTTAAATTTGCCATCGAAAAAGGGAATTTTTTTTCACATAAAATGATTCAATTTGTAATTTCCGAGAACAAAGTCCCTTCCAGAATCATGGCAAAAAAAGACGTTTTTCGATATCTCATCTGGATTTTTTTCTATGGCGTTGGACCATATACTTAAGTTGGCCCGGAGGCTCATATGTCAGCCACCAGTCGAGATCAAGATGGGGTGAGAGGGAATAAGAAAGAGAAGGGGTGAGAGAGAGGTAGTGCAAGCGATGTATTCGGGTGAAATTTGTATCTTTCTGTTCAAATTTTACTGATCTACTGCATTATTTTCTCAGGGGAGAAAACAATTCGTGGAAACTTGACCACCGTATCGTGTGAAATAAGAAAATGGAAATTGATAAATGAAAGAAAAATTTAAATATGAAATAATAAGCAAAGTTTGCGACAATATCACTTAAAATATATCAACATCCCAGATTTCCACTACGAGGTGAACTTAATACTGAGAACAATTGAGAATAGAAACGCACTCTAGGATTCGACATAGACTAACACAGCACTAAAGAATTGACATTAAATATTCATGAGCATTCGCTTCATCGAGTATTGTTTCAAGACACATGTTTCACAAATAATTAATTACAAAACTGCTCTTATGTCATTAATCCGGAAATGTTGCTATGTAGATTCAGTGCAAAATATTACCGATCTTCCACACGATTTGAAAATAATGTAGCTCTAAATTTCAAAATGACAAGTTGAATACCCCCTGCTTCGCTAGCAAATACTGATTTTTGTACGACTTATGTTTCTAAATCGACATTGATGTAAGAAAAAATTTAAACCGAGTTTCGAGAAAATATCTGCATGGTGCTCTTGGACCCCCTTAAAAAACGCATAAGATAAATTTCGCAGCTTGTTGCTCCGCGGCTAACACCAAAAACCCTCAAAATGAATAAAGAAAAATCTGGATTGAATTTCGGAAAAAGAACGTTCAGAGGTCCTGGAGAACACGTGTGCCAAATTTCGAAGTTTTGGACCTTAAAGTCTCTGCGCTAGGCGAATATATAACGATTAACGTTCAATAAAGAACATCTAAATGGAATTTCGGAAAAGATTATCGGTGATGCGCTTGAACCCATCCTGGATAACGCGTGTGCCGAATTTCAAAGCTAGCCTTTTCGGAGAGTTTCTGCACTCCGTGACTTTTGCTTTAAAATCAATTTTTTTAAATAAAATACAAAATCCGTAAAATTGCTTTCCTGTTGGACCCCTTCTAAGGTCGTGTGCGCAGAATTTCGAAACATTTTGCCCGTCCGTTTTTCCTCTGTACGGCGGATACTCCGACGAATAGACATACTAACACTGTTTAGTGTAGGATAGCATGGGGCATTTGCGCGCGGGACAGAGATGAATCGTCATTGCAAGTTAGTTATGATGCTTATCTCCCGTTTCACGATATAATCTTCACCTGGGTCTTCACGTGTCATGACATCTGTATTGTTAACTGGAATATCACATATGGAACCAGGGATGGATCCAGGATTTGATTTTGGGAGGGGGCCATAAAGAAAAATACTAGGATTTGCGAGCCTCTGCATCGGAAATTCTTTTTAAAATAATTTCTCCAAACTGCAATTTAAGACATTCCTATATAACGCAATTTTCATAAAAAACTTAAAAATTATGTCCTCGAAATAATTTGTGTTATTTGCCAATTTTTTTTACTTCGGAATTACAACGGAAATTCACGAGTAACGGAAAACGTTTCGACGTTCCATCTAAAACACACACGTATTCATGTAACTATAACACGTATGAAATTATACATAATGTACTTAATGTGAGGATGAAAGTGGTAATACTGAAATACAATGTTGCATATCGAAAAAAAAGTACATAATTTTTACCTAATGAACGAAACAGTGAAATATCGCAGCATTATGCCCATGTTCCCATGTAGGAGTGGAAGTCTATAAAAGTAAAGTAAGTCATATTTTTGTCCTATGAAGTCGTCTTTTATCACAGATTTTATTGGTTTGTCTTATTTCTTTCAATGGGTATATTAATTTTTTTTTTCGAAGTCAAAAATCATTCTATCTATTGGGGAGGGGGGCACGTGCCCCCTGTGCCCTCTCTTGGATTCGCCACTGTATGGAACAGAAAATATGAGATAAGTCTATTTTCTACTGTTGCGATGCAATAATTATTTCAGAGTGTCTCACCTCCCTTCCTTTCTTTCAAAATGTTTTATAGCGACTCAGCTCTAGACAATGTTGATTTAGCTTCACAATGATATGTTAACTTCTACTGTTGCATTACGAGGCGCAGGATAGGTAGTTTACAGCGATTGTGTCTGTTGAATTGGAGTAAGTGCTACCGTTCGATTTCAACAAAAGCTTTGGACATAGTATTAGGAATACTACCAATTTATTTGGCTGTATTAAAACACACTTTGCGGTTTCGGGTGCGACGGGGAGAGACAATTCAGCTAGACGGAGAAGACATAGTCGCAACGAGAAAAGGATGGAATAAAGTTTTGACTACAAAACTATTGCTGTGTTGGCAAATACGGTGGTCAGTAGTACAAGAAGGAAGTGGACTTCATAATTTTATACAAGATGTGACTTACTAACCCGAAATAGACGATGGTTCAAACCTAATCGTACTATGGTGGAGGTACTCACCGGACATGACGATTTCAAAACAAATTTATTCCGTCTTGGTCTGGCGGAGGATGATTTGTGACATTGTGGAAAGGGAAAAGGAGATCTCCAGCACATAATGTACGATTGTGAATTAAATAATGAGGAAAGAGGAAAGTTGTTGGCTCTCTTTAAGAGAAAGGGAGTTTACAGTGAAAACAGCTGGAAAAACTTACTAAAACAGAACATGTATATGAAGACTTCGAGGACATAATGACAGAGATTATGCATTTACGTCATGTGATGAAACATTCGTAGAAAGAAGACTGTGTCCAGCTTTCAATGTAATCAATAATGACAACAAAAGTAGAGAAATCATGCAGAAGAGAAACTAAGAGTGAGTGTGAGAAACCCAGGTAATGTCCCAGTGATTAGGAACCGGGTAAAGGTTGAAAATTAAATGTAAATGTTGCATTATGAGGGGATTAATCGGTCGCCGTTGGGCAAAAATCCTGACAGCAATGGGGTTAATGTTTAAATGCGGACCTAATCTCCAGGATACAGACTGTTCCTTCTTTTCGCTTATTTTCTCTTACGTTTTCTTGTATCGTTTCTACCCGATAATAGATAATTATTTGTTGTAGATACACATTTATTTCGTACGAACGTAATAAAGAGTTAAATTAAATTATTACATATTTATATCATTATATTAAATAATTATATTATTGTATTAACTAATTATGTTATTATATTCATTAATTATGTAATATTGTTAATAAAACTAGCAATAAAAGAAATATTACCATATATTACTCATGTATTCAACAATAAACTAAAATCTAATCCCTGTAAATATTTTGTTTTTTTAGAAATTACAAGAGCATAAGAAATTTTCATCCTCTCACTGGGACCCTTCTAAAAGAATCCCAAGATTTGAGAAAAATGCATGAAGAAGACTGTTTTGAATCAAAAATTGTAATTAAGAATCCTCGTCAAAGAAGTTCTCCCTATTCTTTAAGTTCGGTTCACATGTTACTTTTGCTTGAAAAACTGACCAAATGACAGAATGTAATTTTATGATAATAGTTCTCTTTTTTATGTCGACGTGAAAATGAAGTTTTTTGTTATCCTTAAATTTGTTGTTACGAAAACACTTTTTTTCGCCAACGATCTGGTCATTGGGGAAATATCCGCATTATTGGAACTATGAAACACAGACAATAATGTTTGAGAAAATTTAAAAATAAGAAGCACTAGGTAGGGGTAAATTTTTTATTTTGTATAGGCGTATTAGGAAGGAATATAAGGCAATACACGCTGTCAATTTACAGTCTTGTTTGAGTTCTCCAACAATTTTCAAGCCTCATGTGTGTGAAACACTGAAAGTGCGATACTTGCCTCACGTTAACCTGTCTTGCTCGTTTCTTACACTTCTTCACCTACATATTCTGTCTAAAATAACGGAGTAAAAAATTAGAGATGAAAATAGTGGACTAATTTATTAAGAATGAAAAACGCATTCGTACATTGGCCTGTTTAATATAGTACATTGCATAAATTCCTTATTACAGATGAAACTATCTAGCGATGGAAACTCGTCTAAAGTCAAAACACTTGTAGCGTCGTATCACCAAGATTTGAATCTCACTCTCAGTGATGACATAGGATTCGTTTCGTGAAATATGAAAGAAGATGAAACGATAAAAGTCAATAGCAATACTTTTTACGTCATTTTAAAAAGGCCTGCACATGGCTTTTCCAAACGTGGAAATTGTCTCAGAATTTCATATCGTTAATGATCACTAATTGTTCCAGGTAGCGATCTTTTTCGCAGTTAAGAATAATTTTAAAAATCAGCTCAGGACGATTATGTGACAGGAAAGAAGTATAAAATAAATACTAATTTAAATTAAAAACTAGAAAAAATAATATGAATAACGAATAACACAGGTATAGACCGAGAAAAATAAAGCAGGGAGAGAAACGTCGTTAAGAACCATTTCAGCCTTATTTAACAACCGTGTTAAAAACCAATTTACTCTGGCTACTTCGTGTATCTAGTGAGGAAAATAATGCTTTTTCAACAATACGTCATTAGAATGTAACTGGGAGATTAAACTTTCTTTTAATTTTCCGGAGATTGAGGAAATTGGATGTCATATGGTAATTTAGTTTTTATGAAATATAATTCGAAGTGATATACCAAAACAGAATTATGTAAAAACTTAAGATGTAATATCGGAAGCGTTGCTAGGCTGACACAACCGTTGTACCATACCCGGGTCCCCGAAGTCAAGGGTAAGAGAATGAAAGGAAAGATAAACAAGCTCGTAACGCAGCAATGTCCCACACCGGAAAACAATGAATGTACATTTGAATTCTTGAATAAAGTGCATATCAATTGCTGTGTTTTTCGTTTCTCTTTTTTCTTTCATTTAATTCATCATTTACAAAAATTCCCTTTTCCTAAAAATTAACCGGATATTTAGTTCTCTTTTCTGAATTCTCTGATTTTAGGATATCTGTCATTACATTTATGTTTTTAAAACGTTTCCTGTGATAAACAATATCATTTTGTTATAAAGTATCAAAAGTAATATATGGTAATAGTTTTACACTTTTAAAACCACAAAAGAAGGTAATTGATGCCCCCTCCTGATCGTTATGGAAAATAAACCTCCTGAAAATGAGTGGAATTATCAAAAAATGATGGATAAAATATGATTTTGAAAACTACCCCGAACTGAGGGCTTATTGCATGAAAACCGTTCAACCTATCAAAGAAATTTTAAAACGGTCTAAAAATATTAAATATTATAAAGAATTATTTTCTATCACAAAAACCTGGTCGCATCGCGACGAAGCGGCATGCAGAGAACTCAATGTTATGATTTTTGAAATATCGTTCAGAAATCGAATAATACCGACTATATTTATTTATCGAAATAAAAGTGCAATTAACATCTTAAAAAATAAATTTTAATTTTGAAACTCCGGGACACGACAACGAGCACATACTCCCAAGCGCAGATTAAACATTAACACTGTGTGCGCAGGAACTGATAGAGGAAATACGTACAGAATAACAGGTTTCCTTCTATTCGCCCTGAGATTCGGTTCTTCGTCCAAAATACGCATCGAGACAGATGTTTTGTTGTATATATCACTACATTTGGATACATTATTCCTTGGCGGTCTTAATATGCAAAAAGCATCATTTCTTTATCGCAAAATTATTAATAAATTATTATTTTGAAAAGTACTCCCTGATTGTAGAGCTCATAGCATGAGAACCAATGTACCTATTTCAAAAACGATTTTTATCTTTTTTGTTGAAAATTTAATGAGGAATAATTTTTTATGTAGATATCTTTCTCGAAAACCTGGCCGTTTTTGCGATAAAAGGGCGAAAACAGCGAACGTGCACCTTAGTGGTGGCTTTTAGGGGTGCGTGACTCCGAACAAATTGTAGGAGAGTTAATAATCGGGAACAATACTACATTCTACACCTAATTACCAAGTTTGAAAACTTTACGAATTATTTCCCCTATTTCTACTAATTTCAGTGTGCTATTGATAGAATAGGCTATATTTCCTTTTACCGTGCGTACAAAAATTGTATTGTTTACCATAAATACAAAAAATACCTATCCCTCCGTATCTTCAAATTTGGATAAATATCCCATCCGGACAGTGGATCTTTATCCCAAGAGCGCAGATCTTTATCGCATGAGCGTTGAACTTTTCTCCACCAGAGAAAAAACCCAAGGATTTTCAAAACAACAAAATTAAGGATAATAGATTTAAGAGAAAAGCTTCTTTGCGCAGAAACAAAATTAAAAACCAAATTGTTATTATCATTAAATCACGATCTGTGAGTTACTCATTTTTTCATTAAAAAGAGGATATGGAAGCACCAGAATCTGAAGAATTAGTAGACTTTGGACACTTCCTTGACAAGGATGCTTATTCAACAAAACATAATTACAACAAAAAAGTAGGAAATGCAGGCTTTAGATTTAAAGACTCATTTTTTGTCTCATACTATGTCAATGTCAAATCAATGCTATGAGCTTTACAAGGTGTACTCATAGAGAAACACAAAAAGCTTGTCGCTCGAATTGTAAAGAAAATACATACTTCGACAAGTACTTATTTACCAACCAATCAGTGGCGTATGAACTTAATTAATATCTACTTCTATGAGCAATTCACGCGACAAGCGTTTTGAAGACAAATAATTCAACGTAAAATATTAAATCATTTTCAATGATAAAGATAGAAAGTGCGTTTATTTTTATTAAGGAATACTCACGTGAAACATATATGGAGGTATTGGCGTCCGAACTACGTATTTCCCTCACCTACTCCAGACCAATGGCGGTTCGGAATCATACATTTGCCGTCACCTCAACATCTGCCCTTCCCAATTCAGAAGTCAAGGTTGGACGGAAGAGCAGGCTTCACAGTAAATAAATTAATAGAACGTATTCTATTATTTTGGTATCTTCTTCTTGGAACAATTTGGAAACGTGCATAACACAAGCTATACTTCGTGTATTGCAAGGAATAACTTCTTTTGAACAGAATATTGTTACATTGTAAATGTTTTTCAGGTTACATCAGGTAATAGTTATAATACAAATCATGTTATCTTCTAATAATGTATATATATATACATGAGTGTAAATGAAAAATGATTGCTTGGAGTGATTCCTACGATGTATCTGAAGATGTGGTGTGTGCCAGACGCGATCTGTTGTGCGAAGCTGATGATATAAAATTGATCTCAGATATACAGTACAAATAAATAGCGAAAAAACTTGTGTAGACATCGCATCTAGACTGCACGGTCAAGATTAAAGAGCAATGATATTGTCTTTGACTTATGGAAAACGGAATCTGTCAGGTTCTGAATAAAGTCTGTAATTCGGAAGTGTGAGTTGGCTACAGGGGTTTAGTCTTGTTTTCCCACTGATTCCTGTAGAGTGGTTTTGCCTCTGCAGCTACAGTTCTTTAACATTTTAACTCTTTCGCTGTAAAAATGTATATAGTAACATAATCAGCGTTACAGTGAATTTTCATGAATATATGTGCTACGTGCTCGATAAATACATTGTGAGCGTTATAAATTTTATAAAGATTTAAACGTACAACAGCATTTTGTGAAAACAATTATGACATTCAGATGTCAGATCTTCCACGACTCTCATGTTATCTGGATATCGCAGCGCCGATTGCTTCTTCTTAACACATCTGCTTGATATTTGCATTATGAGGTAAAAGGGAATTATTATTCACAAATTCTTGATGTCTGTACAATTTGATATTCCGATTAATAAGTTACAATGTGACAATTTCGTAAATTATTATTGATAAATTGTATGACTCTTTGAGGTGGAGAGTATTTTTCTTCAAGACCTTTCTCTACCTTTCCCCTTCCTCTCCGGAAATAACACGGAAGGTTTTCAAGTACCCTTTACAGTAATGTTCCTTCGCGGTGGTGTTTCATAGTGACATTTATGTGATAAGAACAATATTAAAACTATTGCCACAATTTCAGCTTATAAAGGTGGTTAATAAGGACGAGTTATTGTCTTAACATAGGTTGATAAGGATATCAAGGTGTATATAAGTAGTGAAATATCGAGTTCAAATCATACATTCCTATCATTCAACTTACGCAATTTAGGGTGTACATAATAATTTTTAATTATGCGTGACAATTGTTTAAAAAGTCGAATACTTGATTAGTTTTAGAAACAATTTTTGTACTATAGGAACATAGACACCTTTAATAGATTTTCCAAAATCTCACATCAAGAATATATAATGACGAATGGATGTTTCATTATCGACACACAATTTTTATTATTCTTTATTTCTTTAAATTATCGACACGAAAATACCAAAATTATTAACTCTACAACGATTTTAATTATAAGGTTTCGATAGATTAAAGATCAAACATCCCACAGTATAGTATTAATGTAATAATATAATCCCACAGTGTATTATTGCACTCCGAATTGTTTGTAAACATTTTATGTCACTTAAAACACTTCAGTAAACACGAAATATTTGTCATTCCTGTTCTCATGTGCTAGGATGAATGAGATGAAGTTACGATGTCATCAATTATTCAAACTTTATTTTGGATTGTTTATTATTTTTCATCTAATATTAGAGAAAATGTGAGGAAACCGCATTATATTGGAATTAATCTGTATATTAAAACTTTTTCCTGTTGAAAATCGAATAAATCTAATAAAAATGTTAATAAACAATTTCCAGTAATACTTAAAAAGGTTAAATATAACTCCTCAATAAAAGTTTAAAATATCAACATTTACTGTTAACATGTTTATTAATTAAAATTGTAAGTTCATACTAAAGATAATGGTTATATTCTAATTAAAAAGGAAAAATTCATTATATTTACAAAAAAAAACAATATTCATAGGTTTGGTTTTGGTGCGCATTGGAACAAAAGAGAGTTTCTTTTAGTTTCCATTCGGATGGAACCTGTGCAGCGTTTCTTCTCTTTAGTTTTAATCCAGCTGGAACGAAACAGCGACTGTTCAAATGTGATTGGAAAGGGCCCAAATTTGGTTTGTTCCATCCGCTTAGGAACAAATGTTCGTAGGTTCTTCAGGTTCCATGCGGATGGAAACGGAACACAAAAATATTTTTCCGTTTGCATCTGCATGGAAACTAAATAACTCACCCACATTTATTCCGATACGGATGGAAACGGTGCATGATTTGTTTGTCCCGTTTCCATTCACATAGGAATGAATGTTCGTAAGTATATAAGTTTCCATGCTCATTGAAACGAACCTGGATTTTAATAAGTCGTTTCCACACTTTCCGTTTCAGATAACATCCCTGGTTTTAAGGAATCCGAAAGCCAACCACACTAATTATGCTACTTTCGAGGATAGATTGCTGGTGGAACCGTTCCCCTGGCAACATAATATCAATTTAATAAATTTTCGCGGAACATTTCAAATTAACTTACGATTAATGTTTCAAATTTGCACAATAATTATTCTATAACTAAAGAAAATTAAGTAAATAAATAATTATGCATTAAAAATACTTCTGAAATAAAAAATTAACTCTGTAAAAATCCAACCCAAAACTTTGAGATTCTGCACACACGTTCCACAGAAGGGGGTTCAAGAAGATAAATGATTTTTTTTTCGAATTTCGATTTCAAGTCAAATTAATATTTAAACGTTTTTTAGTAACAGCAGCGGAATAAGAAACCCTTCGAAAAGACCTAGAGCTTAGAAATTCGGCGTACGTGTTCTCCACGGTTGGTCATTGCGGACCTCCGAACGATTTTTACGAAATTCGATTTAGATTTTTCTTTATTAATTTTGTGTCAGCGACTAACTTTGAAATTCGGTACATGTGTTCTCTGATGAGTCCTAGACCACCAACCAGCGATATTTTCGAAATTCGGTTTAAATTGTTTCTTGCATACAGAAATAGCGATTTAGAAAGAAAAAATAAAAATAAACTGAATTTCGAAGTAAAATTTAGTTGTAAAAAATCATTACTTTCACGCGAATACGCAGTACGTACTCAGCTAGAGTAAAATCACCGTAACTTTGTATTTGGACTCAAGCCAAGGACGTAAAACTCATTTATTATACATAAACACATTTTCACGATTCAAAATTGTTATTATTATTATTATTATTATTATTATTCAGCATAACTGGTAGGTATTTCAGTACGCGTTCAAGGAAGTTCCACTTAGGCTGCGTCTCCTTGAGAAATTTCAGGCGCATATTTTTCGAATTACTTGAGCTGTCCCCAGAATGACTATTCTTTGAGCTCAAGATAGATAGGCATTTCCAGGAATTATTATTAATTTTTTAAATGTTTTACTTCTATAATTTTTGAGATGAAGTGTTTGTTGTTATGTTTTTCTAGATCAATGTTTATGTTCACGCTAAATTAATGCTCGATAAATTTGTATTCAATTTAGTGAAACTAAACAATTGCTTATTGCAAATACATATTCATTTGTCTCAAATACATGGAAACACTAATAACTTAGAAAGGAATTGGAAAAATATCATTCTCAATGTCGTACGCTTTACATGGCTAAATTAGCTAACAAACATGTTTGGCAACAGCAACTGATAAGCAGATTATATTCTCTTATTGTCATTCAAAACCACACCCATTAATGATAAAGTTATCAGAAAATCGCTGAATTACTCGATGGTTATCTCAAGCGTTTCTAATAATCGTCATTCTATGAAACATCTTTCAATATAACTGCATCAGGTTACTAAATTTTAAAATATTATGTAATAATCAATCTTCTATTCATTCAAGCACAAGAAATATTCCGATGAACTCTCAGTTTGTACTAATACGGTACAATATTTCAATATTACGTTCACAATACCACTAAAATGAAGAATTTCTCCAAAAATCAAAAGGAACATTCATTTTTTTCTTTCTTCTTCTTTCCAAAATCTTCCTAACCTACACTAAAAAGTGCTAGGAGGAAATATTCGTACATTCCTTAGTTCCGAATTGAAGGCGCCAAGTCTGTTGTCGCCTTGCTGGGTGAGTTCTGGGGCCCATTTCACAAAAGTACAAGTGTTTTTCATAACAAGTAGTTACAAACAATACTTGTAAAGTAGTTAGTTACAATCGTTTCACAAAGATTTTGCTGTCTTGTCAGTAACAAGTCCTTGTTGGTAAGAAGTGGAGTATCATCACACTTGTCAGTAACAGTATTTGCGGACAGTCCAGTCTTTCTCGTTTAATTCTGCGTTACGTAATGTAATTTGGCATTTAAAAAATATTCATTACTATACTTTATGGGAGATGTAGTACAGAAAGTGATAACTTTTTACGTATTGTTAAAAACATTTCAAGCTTATCAGCAATAACTTTCCAAACTGCATAATAGTAAATAACATAAATAATGAAAATAACTAAATTAAAATATACAGTAAAGTAAATACGGTCCTTTTCTCATACGTTTTCGTAATATGTCCCTCTTTTCCTTCCAGATTTACTCTTTCTAAAGCGTTCATTTGATTCGTTCACTGACACAAATGTAAAGTTCACTATTTCCCTTAAAGTTTTCCTATGTTGTTGTTCACAAAGGAATAGCTCATTTTCATCTTCCGAGGAGGAATTTGACCACCGCATATTAATAAAAAAATTCTTGTAACGCAGTTAACCTACATTTGTAGCCGGGTAAGAAATCCTTGGTCGGTAACAAGTTTATTTTATAAGTTTGTCAGCTACAATTGTTGGTAACCTAACATTACAGTAGTAACATAACCTAATGTTAGTGGGTTACAAGTAAATCACTTGCAAAATAGTGAGAATTCACTTGTAATTACAAGTTTATAAGTTGTGAAACGCTAATAACGATATTTTTACAAACTTGTGAAAATTTACTTGTTAAGTACAAACTTGTACTTTCGTGAAACGGGCCCCTGGAAGTTCAATCGTGTCAAATACATAAACCCCAACGAATACATTCGCCATATTTTGAAAACGAAGAGCTTGGGGTACGTACAACAATTCTAAAACCTCAATTTTCTCCTAAGGAAAAAAGAAATATTAGGCAAGTAAATTGGTGTTTTCTTTCTTAAAATTACTGCAAAGAAACGTTACGCACACTGTCACAAGTTTGATTCTGTCTTCTATTAGAAACTCATTTGGAATTTCCACAAATTTGAAGACTATTTTAAAGAAAAAAGAATAATCAAATATTACGTAGCTTGGATTCCGATTTTATTTACGATGCTTAGTTTCAAATGTTCAACAAAACAATGACACGGGCTGAAATTTATTTGCATTTAAAATCAAAATCACATTTTTAGCACATGAAAAGTAGTGTTATAAGTTAATAGAAAGATTCCCTGAGATCACATTTCTTTCAACATTCCCACGAAGCAATGACTTGACCGATAACCTTTTCAAATAGACGACTATTGTGACACTTCGCGTCGTCGGTGTTAGCCACTGTCACTCTCTGGAGCATCTCCCGCGATGGTGAACGTAGACTCCGGTCGAGTTCCTCTCATTTGTTCCACAAATTTTTCCATATCATTTATCTTCTATTTATGAGATCCAATATTTTAAGAAAAACTTTCATAAATATATTTTGTTGGTAGCAGAGGCGCGACCAGAAATAATGATTTCGTGTTGTAAACAATACGCGAAATACGCAAATAGTAAAAAAGAATCCAGTAAATGTTATTTAAAATAAAACTTTGCTATAAGTTTGCTAACTAGTTTTAAGTAATTCAGTTTCAATCTTTTAAAATAAAATTTACGAATGAAAGAAAACGAAGTTTTACAAAAACCTCAAATTTCTTCATCCGCAGAAAATAAAACCTGATGTATGCCTCTGGACGCAAGTGGGAGACTCCTTTCCGAGGATTCCAAAGAAGTCGTTCTTCTTAGTGACCCGTTTAAAGACCATCATTCTTCACAATATGTGCAAGTAAAAAAATATTTGATTCGAATGAGTTGAGAGCTACTCCTCAATCTGATTGCCTCTTCGCACTGTGTATTATGTTGCAGGCAATACGGATTAGGTTCATCTTCGTGCAAATCACTTTGTGGTAAAATTAGATTGAACACTTTTCCGAAAACTGGTGCCTCCAAATTTTCTCAAAAATATAGTCGTTTATTTTGTCACAAGTTTCATTTAATTGAGTGAGAGGGAGATTTTGTTTAATCGAACATTTTCATTCAATTGGTGAAACGAAATCCTAATACGTTATATGTGTTAACCTATATGTAAATAAGTGTGTACTTTTCGTTATACTTTGAAGTATTTTGGTTTTATTGTATAAACAGGAGAATTTTATATCTTTATACATTGAAACTTCTGTGTTCATTATTTGACAAACATTTATTATTTTTTTAAATTCACTTAATATTCCTTGGGATTCAAAATGATTAATGAAGTGAGAAAAGGTTGGGGACTGCTCAAGAAAATGACATGAAGCTGATATGCTTATCCTGTGAAATAAACATAAGAAATATATGACCCCAAAATCCGAGTTTAACGCAAATGAATTTTCATAGACATGAAATCTCATTATCTCTAAATTTTAAAAATTTAATATGCCTTTTCTGCTACATTCCTCAGTTGTAGAAGCTGGAATAAAATTTCATTTATAATTCTATATTTTAATCTCATTTTAATTTATCCTTTTTTAGCTTCATGGATGAATGTGATACACATTTCTTTAAATGCGGAGTAACGATCAGATGTGGATTTATCGGGGAGGAGAGGGGTCGGGGTATTGCGGAGCAATGCATTCTAGAAGTGCATGGAGAGGGGGTATAAAAGGAGATGGGTGAACATATGACCATTAAGATTTGACCAGTCTATTGTTCAACTTACATCTCAACATCAGTGTCCCTGCGTCTGCTGGACAGAGATGTCAACTCCATGAGTAATCAACGAGGATTGTGAGGAGTAAGAACGGAGTGGTCGGTCAAGTTTCCCTTTGAGATGTATGGAACCCGGCGTTCAGGAAATATTAAAGAATGTTCCGTAAATTCCATTTTCGGAAATTCAGTGCACCAAACGCAAGGAAAATAATAAAAAGTTTAGGAAATTCCCCTTTAGGAGTTTCAGTAAACAAAACGATAGGAAAGTGAGAATGGCTTCCTGCATGGGACGTGCACGGAAAACAAAAGAAGTCCTGGGCAAGGTTGTCTGGATAATTTTATGCGGAAGCGGGTATTCTATCCAGCAGTTTATACTTGGACTTCGTGATGGGTATCACAATGCTGTGAAGTGCGCCGGTCACAGACGTAATGTGCGACTTACATACTATGACAAACGCCCCCCTTCCAAATGACTGAAAAAAGGGAAAATTATTCGGTACGTGGAAAATTATTCGCATGGAGTTGCATAGGTATTTTCTTACAGAATGGTAAACTGCTTCAAAATTGCATAATTTTGTTCCCAATTTGTACCCTCGGAGATGTAAGTGAAAAAGTGTTCTGAATCGGCCACTGGCTCGAGTGAATAAGAGGGATAAAGATTTAAAACAGTTCTATTATTTTTCCTTACTGATTATTATTATCGATGAAACTTTTGTTTGTGAAATAAAACACGTGAATGTCCAAGATCGCTGTTGCGGGTGAAGCAGTTTTTGTGAACCGTCACAGGAAGTTAATTATGACATAATCTACTAGACATTTTAAATATTAAAAACACAGGCACACAAAAAATAAAAAGTGGTCTGAACCAAAGACTATACCTATGCATCCTTACGTATTTTGACGCGCTGAATCCGAATCCGGAGCCAGAATTGCTCCATCACCATCCATTTTCTTTTAAATAACGAAAAACCACCTTTAAATAGGAAAAATACGGAAAATCTTGCTTTCGGAGGATTCAGCATTAGATATAACTACCCAAATCGACTAAAAATGATCGTAAGATGTGTATTTTGATGTCCTGAATCCGAATTCGGAGCCAGAGAATTTCAGCTATATGATATTTATAAAGATGAAGAGTGGAGAATATTTATTAACTCTTCAGAACGGAGCCTTAAAGCTGTTCTTCTTCACAACAGGAATACGTTTGCACAGATTCCAATAGCCCACTCAACGAAGTTGAAAGAAACGTACGAGAATTTACAAATAGTATTGAAGAAACAGAAATATGAAAAACACAAATGGAAAATTTTTGGTGATCTTAAGATTCCAACTTTGATTCTTTGACAGGATTTACAAAACAACCTTGCTTCTTATGTCTGTGGGATAGTAGAGACAGAAAAAAACACTATGAACAGAAAGAACGGCCAAGAAGAACAGATTTCCATCCAGATTTGAAAAACATCATCCGCAAACCCTTGGTTGATCCTTCAAGTATTCTGCTCCCCCTCTCCATATCAAACTCGGTCTTATGAAACAGTTCGTTAAATTTTTGGACAAGGATGGCGATTGTTTTGAATATTTAGGAGAAAAGTTTCGTGAAATAAGTGATGCTAAACTGAACGAAGGTATTTTCAATGGTCCTCAAATCCGTACCGCATTCAGAGACGAAAAACTGATTACAAAAATAAATGATACAGAAAATGCAGCCTGGATAAGTTTCAAAAAAGTCGTTCAAAATTTCTCAGGAATCCAGAAAAGTGGGGATTACAATGATTTAGTTAAGAAACTGTTGGAAAACTTCAAACAGCAGGGTTGTCGGATGAATTTGAAATTGCATTTTCTAAATTCTCATCTTCACTATTTTCCGAAGAACCTCGGAGACTATAGCAAAGAACAGGGTGAACGATTTCACCAAGATATCAAGGAAATGGAGCGCCGGTACCAAGGAAGGTGGGATGTTAATATGATGGCAGATTTCTGTTGGATTCTTAGAAGGGAAAACGAAGCAAAACACAGAAGAAAAAAAGGAAATCCGTTGCATAGATCGTTTGAAGATAAAAGATTTAATTACAAAAGGAAAAAAGCAGTAAAGGAAACATAATTTCTGGTCTGGAAGCGATATTCACAGCTTTCAACGTCCTCATCGCGCTAAGTATCAAATAGCTGAAATTTTCTGACTCCAAATTCGGATTCAGCGCGTCAAAATACATAAAGACACATTGGTCTAGTCATTGGTTCAGACCACTTCTTTTTTTTTGTGTGTGTGCCTGTGAAATGTATTAAATGTCTTATTTATGTCATGAATATTCTTACTAAAAAGGATTCAGGCATGGGGGTCTACAAGTAAATAAAGTATAATTAGTATTATTCATATATTAAATCAATGAAATTAAAGTTATTTTTACTTACTAAAGACTAAATATTTATTTTAAAATGCAATTGATTTACCAAAGCTAAATTTAAACTTATTTTCAAATACATTGTTTTACCAAACATAACATTAAATGACATTGACAATTTAAACCAATGTTTTAACCTAGTTGTAAAACCAAAATCTTTGTTACAAAAACGGGGCTCATATTGAATATGCTTATTCTATGACTTAAACGAATGAAGCACTACTACAACTGAAGAATTTAATTAACTTAATTATTCACAAAGGTAAAATATTATTACCAGGGAGGAAATAATTTAACCCAACTCCTGCTCCTCCCCAACCAAAAAGGTGGGTTAAAAAAAACTAAAACAAACCCCGAAAAAAACATCTTGTTAAAAATTCACCTATTAATATACCTGTGTCACAGGATGTTACATTTAGGTTTGTCAAGGCATCATATTTGTTTAATTTGAATACTTGCTCTGAAAATCTTCTAACACATAATAAATACTGGTAACCAGTTAATTTAAGGGTGAATTATTTCCATTTATGTAACATCATTTTTGTTGAAACTTCAAATGAAATAATAAAAAAAATAATCTTTTTATTTTCTGGTTATACATGTATTGTACAAGGAAAGTATAATGACTGTCCAAAGAAAGTTCAGAGATCTCTTCAGATGTACATGAATTGGATTTCAGACAGCGTTGTACTACTTACTTGTATCTTCCAAGCAATTAAGAATTTAAGGAATATTCCCAACAAAACGTTCTGGAAATATTCCCAGAGGTTTATCCCTGAAATTTCACAACACTACACACACGGTATTACCATCATGATAAATAATAATGAGATTTATAATACTCTAACCTAACAGTTTGTATTAATTACAGTATTTTTTTGTGATGTAATTAATATCAAGATGTAGGTTTACCAACATGCAGGTCAGCAGTCCAGATCCAGACGTGTGCGCGTGTTTCGTACGTGAAAGAAAATACCTCGGCTAAAATTTTCTTCGCATGTTGAATACGTGTCAACGAAAGTAAACGATTGTACTATAGCCTTGTGGGAGTTGATAATAATAAAAATCTACCAGCAAAAGAACTAATAAAACTTTATAAGGGAGGAATTCGGACAAGGTGAGTTATGGACCTAGCGATTGGTTATCAAGAATTATGAATAACCATATCTCAAGAGTCTTCAAAGAACCTGTTTACTTCACCTTAGTGGGTGCTTTAGTACCGTCTCATTCGTAAACGTGGCCAAAATGTAGGAGCTGTCAGCCGAGGTGTCTTCAGAATTGTTGCTGGAGTTAAGAAATTAGTCAGCGAAGCAAACGTTTCTGCCATTGTCTGCGCGACCATGCCATTAACGATGACGAACTGTATAATTGAAGAGAATAATCAACTTTTACTGACGCATCGTGGTGTCAGCATTTACCAGCTCACATCGGTTAATCGGTAAATCCTAGGATTTACGAATTCGAACTTAAAGCGTAAAATACTATACATGCGTAGAATGCGTAGACTGGTTTAATGCGATGCACTAAACGGTGACGGGTAATGCTCGGTATTTCGTTAATAAGTTCTTTAAAATATCTGCAGCGGTTTGGGGGCGCGGAGAAGATCGCTAAGGGTGGGAATGACAAGACTGAATAATCAGACCCGAACGTAGGCATTATCGTTCACCGCTTCACTAATCGTAATAAATTTCGAGCGAAGTATTCATCTTAAGAAAACAAGTCGACTGATACAACTCATGGGATACCTTGAAGTATTCCGCGGGAAACCGCAAGCAAGAACCACGTGTTACAATACAACCATCTTTTTAAACTGACAAGTAAATTTTTACCCAATAATAAATAAATTGCATGAATTGTTGAGGTCAGGTAAGACATTGAAAAGATTTTTTTTCTGGCATTTCGGATGTTGATACATGAGAATTCGTGATTCAAACTATGACATGCGTAACTTCACCTCTGTGGTGAAACATAATTACTAACCGTGACTCGACTACCTACCCTAACTATGTAAATCACCCAGCATTATCTACGTTATATTTAATAACTAATATTATATACATTCTATTTAACAGCTCATAATACGGTATATACTTAAGCAATTTATATGCGGCAATATTGCGACACCATAGTGTACTCAAATTTAATATTATTCATCATTTTACACTACATTTTATATAAATAACCAAATACATTATGTTTTACCATTAATAATTTACAGTTTTCTTTTATTATTATTATTAGAAAGCAGTCGGGTCTCAATATTTGCCTTCCACTCCCTTTACCTATTGCCTGTCTTCTACAACTTTAAACCTTGAGCAGGGTTGCTGCATGTTATCCCATCTTGCTCTTTGACATCCTCTTTGCCTTCTCCTATCCATTTTCCTAGGTTTTTTTTCCTCTTCCGTTCTGATCACATGACTAACCTACCCATAAAGTGCCTCATCCTCATTTGATGCTGCAATATCAGTGGCGTAACTAGCACCCTGTACACCCGGACATTGCCCGGGAGCCCCGAGCCACAGGAGGCCCCAACATCTGAATATGATAGGAGGTCTTCTTCTTCATTTTTTCATTTTTTGAGAAACAAAATATTATTCGATCAAAAGAATTTGTATCACTAAACAAACATTTTTAGTAATGTTATTATAATTAATTATAATTAATCTCATTATAATGTTTATGTATAACTTTTCGTGCCTAGAGCCGGGGCTGAAATGGGATTTTTCCACCCTACGTCGAAAACTTCTTATTCCAGCCCCGCCCCACCGCACGAAAAAAAACTGTTTGATACCCGGACGCGATCACCCTTGAATCGAAATATACTATTTTCTCACTTTCTTATGAACAACTTCAAAGGTTCTCATGCCATAGAAATTCAAAATTATTCTACATTATTTATTCGTTCGACATTTAAAAAACTTGTTCGTTGTTTCCCGCATTCAAAATCTACAATTTTTAAATCGGTTGGTAATATTGCATCGTTTGGCGCGTCAATTCATGCTGCGACATCTACTGGCAAACATACGAGATAAGTAAGAAAGGTGAAAAACAATGTATTCAATGCTTAGAACATTTAATAATACATTGACGGATTGATCAGCGGCTTAATCAGACAGCAGCCGCAAAAGTTGGAGATAGAATTCACGTTTTCAACCAGTTACCTAATACGATGGCATCAAACTGCAGAAAGTATTTGAGTGGAGCTCAAAATCCAAAATTAACAAATTATCGAAGCTAAAAAGTCAAAACCTATAACAGCTTTTATCGGTTTTACGTCAAGTAGATGATTCAACTTCAAGAACAAACTGGTATGTATCAAATGGTTTGGTATCCATAGTAAGTGAAAAATTCATAATACAAGCTCTTAGAAGGAATATTGTTGACTACATGATTTCTGAGAATAGGGTAATGCCGGCGTATGGTTGTTACATATGAAATTCTTTAATCAATGTCATAATAAAGAAATTTACAATTCGCACTTGTATCACTCCCTAAAATAAACTTAAAATGTTGTAATAGATTATATCAAATGTTGAATATCTAACGCAGGATGTACAAAGTTTCCCGTAAATGATCTCGCAGGTTGCCTTATATATGAAATTCCTATATAATTTTTTATTTGCGATAGACTTGAGTCTTATCCATAACACGACTGCGTCGCGTCAACCAAAAGGGCTCTAATGACCTTGACGAACCCTAAAGCCCCCCCCCCCAAAAAAAAAATCAACCAAAAATATTGTTTATGACCATAACCAGTATTGCCATGACAATCCTTAGTCCTGCGCAAAACAACAATACTGTCAAACGCAGTATTGATTACTGTTAACCAAATTTTGTATAGTGACACGAATCAGAGGTTGTATATTTTCTTCTTGTAGGTTGTTGGTCAAAATATCATGGTTTAAAATTATAAATAAATTTTAATGAATAAACTGCACACAGTGCAACACCTGCTGCAAATAAAGATGCCGGGGACAAGGATATGATGGACCAGCAGTAATGAGTGGTGCATATTATGGAGTGCAAAAAAGGATCCTGGACGAAGTTAATACTGCGACTTATGTACATTGTGCTGCACATAATTTAAATATTGTGCTAAATGACGCTAAGAGTGGCGTAATTGAGGTTTCCAAATTTTACATTACATTGGAAAAAATGTATACTCTTCTCGGACACTAAAATGTTGGGCCCTGTTTTCAACAATTATTTCATCAACGGACAAAGGAAATTTAACACTCAAATGTCTTTGTCCTTCTAAATAGCTCAGTAGAAACGAATACTTACTACTATTCGGTTCCGATATCGTAACATTTTGAAAGCTTTGACATTATCTTTGAAAAGTACTTCGGGCTGAAACTAATGATTTAAAAAAAAGGTATGGAAAAGTTCGAATTTGTTTTTCAAGTAGTGTTTCATTCTAAAATTCTCATGACTGCAAACATCGTTTCAAACAATTTGCAGAACATCGATGTTGTAGTAGTAAAACAGAAGCTGGAGTTAACGGGACACAAACTGGTGAATGAACGCAGCGGTCTGTCTATTCTTGGCGGGAAACTTTTGAATATGCCGTTGAGAGGGACAAAGGGCTTGCGGAATGTGAAAGTATCGAAAGTGAAGGGCCGCTGACCGCTCCGAGAGTGGGGTCGGAGACCAGGGCAGCGGGGGCGGCGCCAAGAACCGCATCCTCGCCTGACCCGATAAAAGGTGGGAGAAGACAGCTGAGCGCCCCCATTCTGACGGTTGAGAGAGGAGATTCGAGTGGAGGCAGAGGCACGTCATGTGCCCGCGGAAGTGTGTCTTCCGAGTAGACTTTGAGACTGAGTGCGAAAGTTAACTCTTAATTAATGTCTGTACAAATGTTATATGTTTTATTATTTTGGTTTATTTTAAGTAAAGATAATTTATTCTTAAACCCAGAGTTTTCCTCAAAGTAGTTTGGGGTGGTAACAGCGAATAAGAACCTGGTAGAAACGTTACAATCTATATAGATCTCAAACTATGATCCAGAAACCCAAAAAAAATAAAAACATTCCGAAATTAGTATGATAAAGCTAAAAACACTGCCGTTGAATTAACGAATACGTGGGGTTTTAAAGCTGAGTTTTCTGAGAAATACGTTAAGAAAACCAAGCGGTATCACGATGAATTGAGCCAGGATGAAGGACTTGTCAATGGTAAAAGTACATTTTGAGCTCAAGTTTTTATTTTTATTGTTGTTGTTTTTTAAATATTAAGATATCGTTAATACTCAAGTTCAAGATCAATTTCGTAGTTTGAATGGTGTAGTGGATACCTTCAGAGTTATTCAGTCACAATAACTTTTGAAATTCACAGATGACGAGCTCCAGAGAGAATCTTATATCTTATTTGAGAAATATCAAGAGGATCTAACAGATCAGTTTCCGAATCAATTTTTGTCATTGCGTAGCTGTCTAAAGAGTGAAATAGCTAAATTGCATGCAGTCAGGGAGTAAGCTCAGTTATTACTGATTGATCATTTTACACTGTCGGCCAGTTTTCCGGACGTTACGAGTTACCAGTTACAGTTGCGACTGAAGAACGGGCATTTTCGAAACTTAAGCTCATCAAAAATTATTTGAGAAATTTCATGATTCAAGAGAGACTGAGCGATATATGTGTTTTATCAATCGAATATGAGGTTACAAATTACTTAAGAAGCAATTAGATCAGTTAGTAAAAACATTTGCAGAAATGAAAGTACTTCGTATGAAAATATAATTGTATCAATAGAATTTTTTAGAATTACTGTATTTAAAAAAATATGGCCTATAAAAATTGTTATATTAAATTACTAAAGAGTTACTTATATATGTTGTATTTATTATTCATATTATATTTCTAAATTAATATATCAAAATACTAAAACTGCGATCACTATTGGGCCTTGAGCTAGATTTTGCCCAGACTTCGATAGTTACACCACTGTGCAATATCATTGTCTAATTAATTGTGACGCCCTATTCTCCGTACACCATCCTTGTGACTTGAACCAAACATGCGCCTCAACACTTTCCTTTCAAATCTGTCAATCCACAAAGAAGTTAATTTTGTCAAAGTCCATGTTTCGCAGCCATGTGTTAGAACTGGGCATATCAGTACCTTGTAAAATTGTATTTTGTTCTTCTTTCTAACATCCCAGTTCTTGAAAAGAAACTGAACTAAAAAATAAGCTCTGTTGGCATTTTGAATTCAATTTTTTATTGCTTTTACTTCATGATTACTGTAATTTATTATTATGCAGAGTGGAAAATCTCCACTAATCCCTCATACTTTAGCTCTATTCGACATGGCTGGTGACACAACTCCTCAGAAAATTTCATCACAAATCCTAAAGGGGATGTCTGTTACTTTGCTATGTACATTCATCATTTCTTGTAAAACAATTTTACTAGACATGGTTTGCAGTAGTATAATAATCATTATCAAATGTTTCAGGCTTGGATAAAAGATGGTACAAGTTCAATTTGAAGTGAAATAGTAGTGTTTTTTTAATTTATATATCTTATGAAGCAGGAACATACTAGAAAATTATATTTTGAAAATATTTGATAGGTTTCTTTATTTACCTCTGAATTATTCAATGCATGATATGATTTTAAGTTAACAAGCCCAAACAGGAAAATATGAAACAAAATTTTATTGTTCAGATGTAACTACTTATGAGCTAGTAATCACATCTGGAAACTAAGTAGTTTTTCTGAAAACTTAGTAATTATTTCAGATAATTTTGTAGGATGGAGATCTTCATTTTACAACAGCCAGGACAAGTTTATATTATTTATTTATATTTTGTGATGTTAAGTTTTATAATGTTTGGATTGTCATAAGTGATTTTAAGTTAAACTAAAGAAATTTCATCAACCCTCTCAAAAAACATTCCTTTGAATGTATCCAAATTTAGTCAAATTATTTTGCAATAAAGAGAATTGGCAGAACATCAAGAACTTTATGTTGCTTAAAAATTTTGCAGAACATCACTCAAAGCAGAAACATCTTCATGAACAATTATAGAGACACATACTGTATTTATGTAATTCTAAAAATTAATATTTTAATTAAAATTCATCAATGACTTTGTCTTCCAAACAATTCAAATAAGTATCACTTTTAATGTTTTTAAGTAAAGAACCATGTTTTATTGAAACCTCCACTCTTCAAACATATTTATAAGTTAGAAGATCTTACTCATGTAAATAGAAATATCATCCATATGAATTTTTCTTTTTTCTTTTTCTGTTTTTTTTCTTTTTTCCTACTCAAAGATAATTTATAAGTCATATTTCTCTTCACTGCATGAGGGTCCTTCATACAGAATGATTTTGAGCAATGTGTGCAAACTTTAAGGGTCAATCCCTGAGAGGGTAAGGAACAAAAAATGTCTAATGAAATTCATGGGGTCCATACTAGAGGCCATTTAAATGACTCATAATTTTTTACAAAGAAAACAGTGCAATTAATTAGCAATGAGGCCAATACAGTAAGAGGAGGAGGAAGGGTGTGCTGCTGTCATGGGAAAAAGTACCACCTTCTAGGGAGGAACCCATACACTTCCAGACATATGTTCATTAGACCTTTTCTCTTTCTCTTTATCTCAAGGATCAACCTCTAAAGTTTGTACACTTTGGTAAAACTCACCCTGTATGTGTAGAAATGATATCTTTGGATGTTATTTTGTTTCTCTTAAACTTTAAACTACAGACCCATATCAATACTTTGCTCTATAGGAAAAGTCTTTGTAAATTTTTTATCAGATATTTAAAGAATTACTTAACTAAATTCTAGATAATTATTTATTATCAATATGTTTTTTGGGAAAATAAAAATACAATGTCATTACTTGAAAATTAAAGAAAAATCAAGTACTCCAGTCCTCAATTTGTTTCTGATACTTTCAACATAAACCTGTGATTTCATTTGATTCTGTAGAGAGATGGTATTTTGATTCCTTTTGATATTGTGAATAAAATTCTCTTAATGAGCTAAGTTCACAATAAGAATGTAGACCACACACTTTAAATTGATATTTAAATTAATATTCACAATGAATATTTATAATTTTGATTGAATAGAAAGAAGAAATAAATGTTGTGAGAATATTGGAGAAAACCTAATAAATACAAGCATGTAATTTATATCAAGTTTTTATTATTCAAAAGAGTAACCCAGGTTTTTATTATTCAAAAGAGCACCATCATCTAAAATAAGTAAAACAAGCATAATTTAATGTAGCTCAATCATTCCCAGGCATCTTGAAACATATTTAATGTAAATAAGTTTTACATGTATCTGATCCTATGATAAATGGCATTTTGCCTAATATCCAGGTTCTAGAAATGACATTTCTCACTCATATTTATTTTGGTCTTCATCAGGATTACTACAGAGAAGTTTTATTCTCCTTCATAAGCAGGTGTTGCATTTGACTTCTGTGATTTTCCTTCACCATGCCTTTCTCTTCATCCTTTTGTCCACTTCTACACACTGAGAAGAGCCTGGAAAGGATAGTTTGCTCACCTCACTGCATGCACTCCTGACAATCAAGTCATACAGAATAATAAAAATTAAATAATATGATAACTATTTTAAAAAACTATTTGAGTTATTTCAAAAGTTGTTTTAAAAAAATTCTACTGAATTTCTCAAAATTGATTTTTATTTCACTGTTGTATAAATAATGATCGTTTACAGATTGTTCTTACTGTTTGCTTCAACATAATCAAATTGAACTACTCTTCTGAATTAAAGTGTCATAGCAAACCCAGACTAACATCCCATCTTACATATGCCGGTGCTCCCAAATACCTGAATGGCAAGTTGCTGGTTTAATTTTGAAATAAAATTTGAGGATGATTAACATGAAAATGATAGAGAGGTATTTTATCTGACTGAGGAAAACAAGACTTTCCAAGTCTTATGTTTATAATCATATACTATCAGTCTTAATATTAGATAATACTGCACTTTTCTATGTTATTAAAAATATAATAAATTAAATAATTTATTTTGTAAATATTAAATCTGCCACTGCCCATGGACCCTTGATCGGAAGTGATGGGATGGTCCCTTGCTTGTTTCCAGAGAGTAACTTACTATATTTCCCTCCACATTGTCATACACAGTTTGCAACTGCTTTTTTGACAATTAAGTTTATTTATAATTTTATGGAATGAAAAAAAAAATGACACAAAATAGAGGAAACTTAGCAAAACACAACATAATTGGATTTAATGTAATACTTGCAATTGAAAAAGACCACAAATATGATATTAGCTCATAAACAAAAAAACCTAGCTTCAATTAACAATATATTACTGATCTCTGGGAACATGATACTGAAAAAGAAATTCAGGCAATAAATCACGGAAAAGGTAGAAAATATAAAATACAAAAAGTATGTAAAAAATAGAAAACATGAAAATATTAGTAAATCAGTGGAGTTTAGGTCAACTCTCAAATAACTTTTCAGTAAATCTTCAGGCAGTAACAAGTAAGTAAACACTTCACAAGTTTCAATTAAAACTGAACAAAGTAAGAAGGCTAATGCAACTATTACCAGCTAAATTTAACAATCAATACAACAAGTCAAACAATATAATTTTTCAAAAGCTTTAGAACACAAATTACAAAATAAAACACTTGTATGTGATTGGAAAAAAAAATTTGCCTAAATAACTTATATTGGTTCTTGATGATTTAAAATTGCATTTTTCATCTTCTTTTGCTTAATTGACTTGCTTTTGCTCAGTGGAGTATTACCTCTAGACCTTCATTTTGGGCTTTAACCCAGATATGCTCTTTTGGGCTTCATTCATCAGGTTTCAAGTATTGGTACCTCCTAGACATGGACAACAATGTATCATTGTTATTTAAAATTCAGTGCTTTCTTGCAGAAGAAACTTGACTGATTTCCAATTTTTAAGCAGGCATACTTGTAGTGTGCAGGGCTGCTGAGACAGTTTAGGGAGCCTATGGCAGATCTTGAACTTGGGTACTTCTCACACCAATCAGTAGGCCTAAATAGTAAAGAAGCATACAAAAATATTTCAATATACATTTAGCAAACCTATCATACTTAGAAGCTCTTGAAACACATTATGACACTTTATGAATAAATGAACTCTTGAATAGAATGAACTTTACTCAATCCCATTGCTCACTATTTCCAAACCACCTTAGTTTGTCACAGTTCAATTCACTGACTGTTTCTCATTTTTCTTATAATAATTTCATTATTTTATAGTAATATTTTAGTTATGTACTCATACGTTAATTTTGTTTCTTTCTAGCCTAACAATGTTGACTACATCAACAAAAAAGCTTTCACTTTTAAAACAATGAAAGAATTTTATTGACACTATACTTGAAAGTTAATTTATTATGGAAATATTTAAAAAATATGCAGGTTTTTATGTATCACGTGAACAAATTACTCTTTCTTCACTAACTGAAATTAAACAATTATCAAAAATTAAATATCAAGAATAATGTATTCTTCGGGGGAGGGGGAACGTCTTTCTCTGAGCCTAAAATAATGAATTAAAAATAAATCAGTTATATTTTTCTGGTAACAACTTTTCAACTTCTATAGGTTTTGTATTAAGAAATTTTTTTCATTTTTTGTTTGAGGTCCGCTTTTTTTGGGACCTGGGGCAAACTGCCCTCTCTGTCCCCCAGTCTCAGTAGTACTGATAGTATTCCAGATATTAATAAAACTGTGATTGTGCATACATTTGAGTCAAGGGTCATACAGTGAAACAATTATTATTATTATTATAGTTTGAGTGTACTGAACACTCTAAAATTGCATCACTAAATGAAATGCTTGTCATTTGATTATGTCTTACTCTTATTATATGAGCAATTATTGTAAGTTAAAATCAGCCTTGGTCTGTGAATGAAACACTGTTCCTTCCCTTCTGTTTGAGATACATCCACTGGGCACTCACCTACAAGTCATGACATTTGTCTGTTCTGTGGAATGTCTTAACTTGAAGCATTGCACAACACTTACTACTGATGACTGAAATGATAAATGAAACATTTCCCCATAGTGCAGGTACCTCTGACACCGTGACACTTGGATAGTCATCGGTGTTATAAGAAATAATAATTCATGGGTAAAATAAGAATTGTTCTTAAAAATGTATTTGAAAATATTCTTATATTGACTAAATGTGAACATTGCTCTGTCCCCTAGTTACATAACATGAAAAGTTAAGAAAACAAATATATAAGAATTTTTGTTTTTTAATATATTTTTCACATAAATTTCATTAAATAAACCAATTAAATTAACTTATCAAGTTAGTTATGAAAAAATATCTACAAGTCAATCAATTAAAAATTTACATAAAATTATTTTTATAATGAATAAATAATGTGCAGCTAGGTTGCCTGGTATTTAATTGTTTAAGAAAGGAATTGATTGTTCTGAGATACCATCTTTGATTTACTTCAAAACATATCCATGTAACACTTAGCAAAAGTACAATTTTGATAAATAAATTTACTTTCAAAATTTATTATAAATTTCTTTCAAAATCTATTATATAAATTTTGTTACTACGAGGTANTACAATTTTGATAAATAAATTTACTTTCAAAATTTATTATAAATTTCTTTCAAAATCTATTATATAAATTTTGTTACTACGAGGTAGATATTGTAGATAGTAGCTAACTATATTTGTTCTTTGTTTAGGGAGACACTTATCATGATTTTACCTTTGGGCCCAGACATGTGAAGTTTCACACTGCCTTCAGACCCCGTCATAGGAATTCATGGAATGTCCCTTGCTTGCTTCCGGAGAGAAAATTAGTCTATAGTCCTGCACGTGATCATATGTGGTTTGTAACTGCATTATTTTACACTAAATTATTTATTTATTGATGATTGATCATACTATATTCTATTTTTTAGATCCAGTATTTTGCAGCCTTATGTCAAAAGAGTGGAATTGCAAACATTTCAGTCTTGAATGTTACTTCAGTTGCATCATCCCAGATTGTCACAAAAAGAAAATTACACATTCTTATAAATTTCACTTGATTTCTCTGAATGTGTCTTTTATGAAGGGCCTGTGGTTTTTAAATAAATACAAATGTAACATGTGATTCATTAACATGGAAAAATAATGCAAATAAATTAGTAAGAATTTAATTAACATAAAATGTTGTGTTACACCAATAACAAATATCTAAATTTATCTGTCTCACTGTCTATCTACACACATGACATACACACACAACACACCACACACACACAAACACTCTCTCACACTCTCGCACACTCTCTGACACACACCTCAGTGGCTCCCACCTTGGGAGTTCGTGGGTAGCATCTACGGGGTCCTGAGCTGAATCAAGAATTCTTTCCACTTACTTACGCTTGTTTCTCACATTATACTTTCCTATCGGTCTTCCTTGGCCAATTCTTGCTCATTTCGACCCCGATGCCTTACCTGGGCATGCGGGGCTCTGCCCAGGTGGATCTATTTTCCCTAGCTTCTCGTGGGAACAATACGGATAATGTTCTTTTTTCTATGAATGGAGGTGAAGTGTCTCGTGGAGAAACGGAGGTAATAGCAAAGTCAGTGAAGCATTTGGCTCCCGCTCTAACAAGTGCCCCGAAATGGATGATGTCTTTTCATCAGCTTGGGGAGAGGATTCACGAGCTTTCTGAATTTCCAAGGAAGCATAATGTCCGTGGAAAAAATTAGGAATCTGGCGACCTCAATTAGGAATATTTATACCATTTTAGATCAAACAAAGGAGGCCCCAACCAATCTGCAGCCTGAGACATGCGATAAGCATACCCACACCACGTCTGGCCTACTAAGTCCTCCTGCGCAGATGAAGAGAAAAGCTGGTGCAAAGAAGCGCAATGATCCGGCATGTGTCAACAGGTGGGAGGAGGTGGTAAGAGAAACCAATATAGAGGGAAACGAGAAAGGAGAAAAAACTGAACAGAGCGTCGAAATCGATGAAAATCCCACTACTGCGCCTGTCCCAATGGTGACAGAGGGTGCTGCTTTCAAATGGAAGTCGGTGTCTTCACAAAAGCAAGGGCACTCCAATATGAGACAGTCTCGACCCGATGCCTTGGCAGTCAAGGCAAAAGAAGGATCGTCGTATGCGGAGATCCTACGATCTTTAAAGAACGATCCCAGCCTGAATGAATTAGGGACTAGTGTTAGAATTGGGGCAAGGTACGCAGAAATGTCTCTGGGCATCTCATGATCGAGCTTGTTCATAAAGCAAGACAAAACAAAAGCAAAGTGGTTTCAAACAAGCTGGAGTAGACCACAGAGGTAAAATGCAAAACGCCCAAGATGATCTTGGGCTAAGAAACTTTTAAGAATTGTCTGAACCAACTGACATTTGTGATGCTCTCCGAAGTCAACTGACTGTCGTCGAAGAGATAAATGTATCTGTGGTAAAATCTCTTCGAAAGGCGTACGGAGAGAAACATATGGCGTTTCTTCCCTTACCAGAACAACTGGCGAGAAAAGCCCTGGAGAAAGGTAAAATTAAAGTTGATACGTTGTGAGCCGTTTACGTAAAAGAGTTCCGTTACGAAGTATTTTAAGTGTGACGGATTTGGTCATATGGTGCAATCCTGTAAAGGTCCAGACAGATCAAAGCAATGTTGTGCTTGCGGAGAAGAGGACCACACAATGAGGAAATGCACCGAACGGGAGCCCAGTTGTTTGTTGTGTGCTGGGAGAGGAGACAATAAACACCGCACAGGTAGTTACTCCTGCACAGTTTATCTGCATGCTATTTAAGATACCGTACTTTAAGAAACGCCGTTCATGAAGACACTGCAACTCAAACAAACACGTTCAAGACGTCCCTCAAGAACATTTATCCGGATTTGTTTGGGCAATAGTATACGGTATATACATTTATAGTGTATATGCACGCCCGAGTTCATCACCAGAAGAATTCCAACGCATGCTGAACCAGCTCGTGAGAGATGCTAGTGATCGCCAACCTTTTATCATTGCAGGCAAGTTTAATGCATGGTCAACTGAATTAGGTAGTTACCTAACTACAGAGGTAAAACCGTACTCGACAAACTGTCCACGCTGAATATTATTCTGTTGAATACAGTTGATAAACCAACTTTTACTCGGAGTGACACATACTCCTGCTAGAGTTATCTCCTGGGTGGTCAATAACATGTATACCCACAGCGATCGGAATAGCAGAGTTGTGGAAAAGATACCACCGCATTCGAAGAGTATATCAGCATGTGAGAGAACGAGTAGCATTCGAAGACCTCAAACAAGAGCATAAAGAAGCGCGGAAAGCACTCCGAAAGGCCATCAAACGAGCAAACGTCAGGGCTGGAAGGACCTATGCAACGAAGGAGATCTTGAACCTTGGAGTAGGACATATAAAGTGGTTATTACCCATCTGAAGAGTCACTATTGTTTTCGCCGACGAGTCCCGAGTTCCTTGATAAGATAGTCAATACCCAGTTTCCCTGCCCCCTGCCAATTAGCAGCAAGTTCCGAGAGCAACACACTAAGTACACTAAGTAGGAGAGATTCCACCTGTTTCAGTAGACGAGCTCCTAAATTCTTGTACGAGAGTCGGAGATGCGAAAACCCCAGAAGTGGTTTGCGAGCCAAATATCGTTTTGAGAACGCGACCTGATCTGTACTCAGATTCTTATAAGGCTTGTCTGCGCGAAGGAATCTTTCAGAGAATATGGAAACGACAACGTCTTGGGCCTCCACCAAAGGGGAACAAACCACACGATAATCCTTCGTCTTTCCGTCCCGTTTTCCTATTGGACTCATCGGGAAAGACACTCGAACGTATCATGTGTAGTAGGCTGGAAGAGTACATGGAAGGAACACACGGTCCATCAGATGACCAGTTTGATTTCAGAAAAGGCAGATCCACCACTGACGCAATAGGAATCGTTGTCGACACCGCCAGTAACGCAATCGCAGGTAGGTGCTGGAATCGTGATGCTAAAAAATACTGCGCCATAATCACCTAGGAAATTAAGCATGCATTTAATTCGTGAAATGAAACTGCATTCTGAACTCGCTACGTTTGTTGGGCTACTCTGATTACATGAGAAGGATTATCGCCTACTGCTTTACCGACAGGACTCTGCTATATGACACAGATGACGGTCCCAAACCATACATCATCACGGGTGGCTAGTCACAGGGATCTGTTCTTGGTCCTTTGTTGTGGAACATTATGTATGATCCCGTACTGCGACTTGGAATGCCGGATGGTGCAAAAACAATTGGTTTTGCTGATGATGTTGCCGTCGTAGTTGTCGGTAAATTCCTGGAAGAGGTGACCGACAAATACAATGACGCAGTTACCATTATTTGACGCTGGATTGCATCAGTTGGCCTGCAACTTGCAGATCAGAAGGCCGAGGTAATCTAAGTTACTAATCAGAAAGTAAAAAGAAGCTATCTCTCAGTCGGTTATTGTGTCATTCTCTCACAACCATCTCTTTGATAACAAGGTGCCCAAATAGATTCGAGACTACGCTTCGACGATCACTTGAAGATTGTGAGCAAAAAAGTAGCTGGAATTGCAACTGCTCTAACGAGGCTTATGCCGAACCCCCCCCCCCGGGGACATACATCTAGTAAGTACGTGTTTGGCGAACACGGGGCCCCGAGCTGAGTATGGCATTACTACCACTTACTTGTGCCATGCTCCTTCCTTTCTCTTTTCTGACCTTCCTTGGTCACCTCTTGTTCTTTACGATCCAGACGCTATTAAGTCTAGGGTATCTTTCATTTTCCTCATTCTTCTCACTTTTTGTCCAACCCCTCATTTTTGTCCCCCCTTATTCTTTGTCCCCCCTCATGTTATGTACCCCCCTCATTGTAGCCCCCCTCCATTTGATGTATGTTGTGAGATATGTTTTGGTATGTTGTAGATCAGGAGGGTTTTTAGTGGGTAGGGTTGAATCATTCNAGCCGTAAAGCCCCACCAAAAAAAAACTTATGCCGAACATCGGAGTACCAAAACATCAAAACAAGACTCATCGTAAACTCATATCGAGTGTCGTCGTCTCGAATTTGCTTTACTCGGTTCCCATGTGGTCAAATGCCACGAGGACAGAATCCTATGCCCGCCAAATGAACTCGGTATATCGAGTAAGCCTTCTGCGCGTCGCGCGAACTTTTCGCGCCGTATCGTATCACGCTTTATGCGTAATCGCAGGTGTTCAGACATTTTTGTTGTTGTCACATGATTAACACAAGTGAGTCATTTCTGAACTCACTTTTTGTGCAAAGGTGACATAAGCATCTGTGAACAACGACGCCTCATATCGATTATTCTGGCGGCGCTTCCCGCCAGAAATTATGGAACCGTCACGACGTTCTGCTACCAGATTGGAGCGTCAACTCGCGCTACAGCGCGAGTCTAGGCACTGCTCTCCAGAGACGTCTGACGGCCACTCGCCCGCTGCATTCGCCAGACTTCGGACGATCACTCGCTCTCGGGTGGCAGAGGAGTCACATTCGCTCTCTGGACTCGCTGCAGCACACTCGCCCTCTGGACGGGCATTCATCCACTCGCCCTCTGGACAGACTCGCAGCACACCACTCATCGCCAGGCAATTTACCGCAGCAATCATTTACATCACTGGAGGGGCACATTCGCTCGCGGTCACCTCACCCGAGCAGACGGACAGTCACAGTCAGTCCGCACAACACTTGTCAGCAGTCAGCTCTAGACTCGCTGTCAACGCATCTCATCATCACGGCAAGCTACACAACATGGCTCACTCACCGCCATTCATCACCAGAGAGGCACATTCGACTCGCCAGGCTCCCTCTCTTGTCACGACCAGGGCGGTACATTCGTCTCGGTAAGCTTCCTCTCTGGTCACTCATCAAGCCATCAACGCATCATCCCGGCGAGCTAAGCAACATGGCTCACTCGCCGTCTTTCATCACTTGCCTCGCCAGCAGGCACTCGCTCGAGGTCAACTTACCCGAGCAGTCGGTACCCGCTCGAGGTCACCTCACCCGAGCAGTCAGCAGTCGGCAGACGGANGCCACTCGTCGGCAGTCAGCACTAGACTCGCTGTCAACGCATCTCGTCATATTGGGCTCAACACTATCACAGCGCCTCATCTATATTTCTATTTTGATATTTGCATCACCTCTTTAGCTCTTGTTCTATTTATAGCATGTTTCATAAAATTATTATTTGCTGGCAATCACTATTCATCTTACACCTTCATCCTTTCCTCATCCATTACTGTCATAACAGTTGATCCTTCGAGCCCAATGCGCAGGTAAAGCAAACAAATCGTCTGCATATCCTTTCATGTATTTGTTCTACGGGACACAAATTTGATGATACATTTTCGGTCCTCTCAGCCGGATATCAATGTGCAGCTATCTTTTCTACGGGACAAAATTGTTTGCACAGCTGGTATGCCACCAATCGGCCTCATGGCCGAAGAGCGAGTCAAACTTTATCGGAGAAGGCAAAGTACGGACGGCGTCCTGCAGCATGTCACTATAGATGAGGCAAGGAGTGAAACAGTAAGGCAATCGCAACGATGTTAGGAATCATCTAATGGAAGGACTCCTGATACCTGTCATAGCTCCATGGATTAACAGTGCAGGTTGATCACTACCTCTCGCACCTTCTAACGGGGCATGATTGCTTCAGGCAAAACCTGGATCGTTTTCACGTTTCACGTTGTGTCAACCTGAGGACGAAGACGTGGAACAGGTGTTGCTTTCAAGTAGAAATACCCACACTTTCAAGTAGAATGGAATGAGTTGGGACAAATATTCATTTAACATCTCCATACGGATAATATGATGTATACCATGATTTCGTCAGTCGATGAGTGGAATGCTGTGACAATGTGGAATGCTGTGCATAACCTTGAAGTGCGGACCCTTCAGGGTACCTGCTAGGAAATGTTTCACCTTCCCTCGCAAAGAAACATATACCACAAGGCGTGTAGAACCTCTCCCCTCTAAAATCACCTCCTTTTACGCCGTCACACCTCTCATGGGACCGCCGTCAAACATTCAAACATTACTTCATGAGAAAAGTTAACTGGCACCTGGTCGCATCTGCTAATTGTTGGTTCTTTTTTCCTTCTCTTGTGGTTCGAGTAACAAAGACTGAACAGTTGGTCACTGCCTGCCACGCTTCTCTCTTGGCGAACATGAGGGAGACTATTTCTTCAGGTTTAGATCGCCCGCCCTCGAGACTACACATTTCTACTCTCTCGGTTTGGAAGAGAGGGCATACAAAGATTTCTGCTCTGCATCCTCCACAACTTCGGACCCACTTGACACATGGGATCTTCATCCAATTTAAATTGGTGTTGATAGGACTGAAAGCAACCATGGACAGTTAGTATTTGGGTGACGTAGTTGTCATTGTCTACTTGACGTCTGCTGGTCCACTCTTATATTTGGGATGAGCCTGTGTGTTACCGTCACTTATCCACACTATCCCAATGATTCTGCCACTTTATCATAGTTGTCTCTTTCTTCAACTACAGAAACTGTCTGCATCGCCTCAGTGTCCTGACGCCGTGTTCTGTAGATTCTCTGCCGCTCATCCTCCAGCAGTTCTATGGGAGTCATACCCGATATTACATAAACTGTTTCATAGGATACAGCACGGAAAGCGGCTGCTACGGTCAGTGCACTCCTGAGATAGGTCCGTAGTGTATCGACTATGGCTATGCTGGTAATTTGGGAAACTTCCCGTAGATCTCGAGCTGGACAAGCATATGTTGCGTTATCACATCAGACAGGAGAAGGAAGTACAAATTGACGGCGTTAATTTATCAGATAAGAAAAAAGGATGGAAGAACAAGATCAGGAAGGAATTCGAGCGGAGCTGGGGGATTAGATGGAATGTAACGAACACCGGACGTCTTACATGCAAATTTATTCCGGACGAGAATTACAGCCGTCGAAACAAAAAATGTATTTCTTTCATCTCGAATAGGCTTACATATTCTAACGGGCCATGGAGATTTGAATACATACTGGAAGAAGAGAAATGTAAGCGACAACGATATTTGTATATGTGCTAAAGGAGTTGAAAATGTAGAACATAGTATACACGAATGTGAAGTGACAAACGAGAAAAAAGGAGTGTGGTACGGGTCATTGCGGCGGCCCGGGATATTAGGAAGAAATTATTGGGAACGATTCATCAAGGCAAAGGAATTGTACATTGATTTCATGGAACATGTAAATAAGACATTATCAATGAGGGTTGCAGCGAATATGGATAGTACTGGAAGTTCCACTACCTCTTCGTGGAAGATACGGACACGTTAGGACAACATGAGAATAAATTGGAGAACAGTATAAAGATAATGAAGTAAATGTGGAGGAAAAGTATAAAGAGTTCATAAAATATGGCACCGAAACCCAGGTAATGGTCAGATGGCTGAGAAACTGGGTGTAGATAAAAATAACCAAAATTAAAAATTCCCTGCGATAGATTTCTCGTATGCATGAGATGTAATAAAATGAAAAATAAATAAATAAAAATGTCGTATGCATTGACCCATATATATTGGAGTCGTATACTACAAGATAAGGCTCTATAAAGGGGAGCATACGCACGACGCCGTTTTTATGTCACACTGACAGATTGACGTGTAAAGTACAACCGTTAGTGTCGCGCTTCGATATATTTTGTTTATTATTGCAAATTCCTAGCAAATAACTTCAAGATCCGGAGAATGTGTTCATTTTAATATCACGGCTTTTATGATGTAGAAGTTAGGTATTAAAAGATATAATTACTTCGAAGCATAGGTTGAGTTATTTAACTGCAATTAAGCAAATGCAAATGTATATTGACTATGAATATAGCACTCGGTTTTAATTCTTTTATCATATGTTTTTATACTGTATTAAAATGAAGAACACAAATGCATTTATTCTTGCACTATAGATAGAAAGTGACAATGGTTTCCTACTAATGGGATATAATATTCACAATATGATGAAAATCCAAATCGTCTCTCTGCAACCATAAACGATTATTTTTTAAACTATTTTAAATTAAGCTAAAATGAGCTAGATTAGCACAATGTTTACAATACACTGAATTCATCACAATGTCACAAAAATCACGGCTGCGTATGCCTGTCTTTATAGAGCTCTAAGCAATATTGACGTGCTCACAGGTGCTACGACCTTCCTCTGATTTCTCTTAGATTGCGGTGAATCTCACCGCCAGATAACAGATTAATTATGTTATGTTGAATGATAATGGGAGACAGGACCGGGGTTCGAACCCGGGACCTGAGCTCAGCGCGCTCATGCGTTTACCGACTGCGCCATCCCGTTCGCCATCTCATTCAACTTCCATCCTCATTCAACTTGCGAGACCCAAAGACCTCTGAGGTGGTCTTGTAGAGACTAAACTCCTCATTTGAGGCGACTCCCTTAGGAAGTACTTTCATTCAACATAACATAATTAATCTGTTACCTGGTGGTGAGGTTCACCGCAATCTATGAGATTTCTGTGTTTGTGAACAAGAAATGGAAAATACTATCCAAAACAAAGTACTTCCTACCGGGGTATCTCATTGATGGCTGGGCTGTGTGTGAGTGTAGTGTCAGAAAAGAATCAGAATAGAAGTGTATTGTTTTCACTACAAATATGGACAGTACCCGAACTGCAACTATTAAAGAATAAGAATACAATAGATGTAAGATCAATTCATGTTTCCGGGTAGCGCCGGGTTCATTCAGCTAGTATTATCAGAGTCTTCCCTCTTCTTAATTCTTCAAATTCTTGTTCATATTTCCCTCCTACTTTTTTTTACTTTTTACATAACGACCGGTCAACGTAATTCGAAGAGAGAAGTCTCGGAACATTTTCGACGTGACTGATGATGGCAACAACCGAAACGTCTCGTCCAATTTGTGAGTGACTTTCATGTGTTTTCTTTCTATTTTTCATTAACTTTAAAGCTTTTTATGTCATAGGAGACAGTAG
>NNCF01126014.1:587083-614348 GCA_002313205.1 Laupala kohalensis
TATGTGTGTGTGTGTGTGTGTATGTAAATGGATGTGTGTGTGTATGTATAGTCCACTAAGAAAAACCTAGAGCAATTTCAACCAAACTTGGCACACAGATAACTAACAATTCGGCGATAAACACTGTGGGAGTAAGACTCCCGTAGCACCATTAGGGAAGAGGTGGGAAGGGAGTGTTATAAAAAAATGATCGAATACGAGCGATATAAATATTGGATGCATAATTTTGAGGGTCGCTGAGAGGATTCGTGTCACATCGACTTCTGCTTAAGTCCACGATTAGTTCCCATGGGTCAAAATACACCCTTATCACCCCATACATAAAGGGTGGAGAGAAAAAATAAAGAAAAAATACGATATTAGTTTTGACATCGTAGTTATCGTGACCGCGGAGATGAAGAGTGATGCCAACCGTGTCGCATGAATCCGCAATCAGTACATTTGGTGGATAGTACACACCTACCACCCCATGAGTAGGGGCGGGAATAGAGCTGCAGGTAAAAATATGGAAAACAACCGACATTGGTGTTGGATACACCGATTTTAGGTCGGTGGACGGAGTATCGACATTCCCAGTGTCACGTAAGTCCACGATCACCCTTCGTGAGGGAAAATACACCCTTTCGATGGCGGTGGGAAGGGAAAAAATGTAAAATTAATGGATAATGACCTATATTGGTGTTGAGACCATGGTATTTGGCTAAAACGTCTAATAGCACTAAAGTCACGATCAGTCCCCGTACATCTCTAGGGAAGGGGATGATAAATTAAAATTATCGTAACTCACGTCAGTGATGAATTCAATGTTTTCAGTATTACTGAGGTAGTGTCACCTCTGATGTTTAACCCTAAAATTCAGTACCCATGGCAATAAGATACTCCTTGCGCCCTAAAACGGGGGTGAGAAAGGGGATGACAGGAAACAATAATTGCTAAGGATCGATTTGTATTGAATCTATGGTTTTCAGAGTTTCTGATTTGAATAAATATACAACCAATGTTTTCATTTCAGGTCAAATATCAAGAGGGGGGCACGGTGAGTTCACAATCGGCCTACATTCGTGATAATATATGCGGGGTACAGGTATAAATAAGACAAAAATCGACCGATATTAGTGTTGAATACATAATTTTTTAAGACTCAGAAGAGGAGAGTCACTCGCTCTATGCCGCTTAAGTCCACGATCACCCCTTATGAGGAAATAAACTCCCTTCGGGGAGGGGATAAAATGTAAAAATAAACGGAAATGACTGATATTAGTGTTGAGGTCGTAGTTTTCGTGGTCGCTAATATTAGTAGTGACATTCTCGAAGACGCAAAAGGCCGTATAAACCCCAGCACTCCTAGGGAAGGGGATACTATGAAAAAATCATCGAACATGACAGATTCCACTGACGAGTTCATAATTTTCTGCGTTGCTGAGTAGATAGTGAAATCCCGATATCGCGTAAGTCTAAGTTATACAAGAATGACACCACTAGCTTGAGATGTGGGGTGGAAATGGGTTTATGGATAAAAATAATTGCAAATTGAAATATTAAAAAATTAAAATTGCATCGGATCCATAGTTTTAGGGTTGGTGAATTTTTTAAACTACCAATGTCATTAAGTTCAAGTTTCACATAGGGGCACGGTATCCTTAGAGCAGGAGGTGGGATGGACGATAAGTAAAAATAATGTAAAAAGACCGATATTAGGGTCAAGTTCATGGTTTTTGTGTATTCCGAGACAAATAATTGTATTTCCAACGACATTATGTACCCTTCAGACCACATAGGGCACACGAAACCTCTAGAGATGGGAGTTAGGAACAGAATATTTATCGAAAATATCCTCTAAGAAATGTTTTTACGATGTTCTGAAATTTAAGACTAACGTGAATGAAATGCAAAGGATGATAAATTTTAATGAAGCAATCAATTCATAAACAAATATTTATACTTTACCATGTATACACTTTATTGCTGACTTACCACATGCGTAGAAGTAATTTAAGGAGAAAATTTTCTGCATTTTTGTGAAGAAAAATCTTTAATTAAATCTTCAAATTCATGCGGCGTGTAGTAACAGATTCAATTGAAAGTAGAGCTAACGATGTTAATCGTCCTTTTCATGTAGTTGTCACCAGAGACTTTTTATTCTCTTCAACTGCGAGAAAGATTGCTCTCCAATAGTAAAACACATAGCAAGATAAGCCTTGTATACTCGGTTTTAGTCTTACTTTAGTAATGTTAATCTTGTACTTGCATTTTCTGTACGACCAAGAACCAAGACATCAAGATTAATTTGCGCATCACTACTCCTCAAACCGTTATTGGTAATTAATGTTAAACATTTGAAGTCATAGACCTTATGAACACCTTGTTGCAATACCTTGAAATTTCTTTGTGTACGGAATGAACATTCATGTCATTAAAAGCAGACCAAAATTTGTTTCGTTCTGAGCAGTAACGAGATTTAACTTTCTGATAAAAAATTAATGTAATTAAATCTAATTAATGATTGTCACTGAGATTCAGGTTGTCTTGATGATAAGATGCAACAAGTATTTTGAGTTCGGACGAGTATTCATCGCTAGACAGATTCATTTCTAATAAGAACAAAATTCTGTCTAAAATGGTTTCTTAAACCGCGCCTCTTCTTTATATTTGTATAAAGAATGTCAAAGGTATCTAATACGTTGATATGCGAAATTTTTGTCATGCTCTTAGAACTGATCCACGTCAGCATCATTCACGAAGTTTGTTTCATGTACGTCTTCGATTCTAGTTTTCTTTATGTGCCCCTTGCCTATCAATATGCACTCACAAATTACTTGCGAACGACAATTAACCCTAGTCAAAAATTTTAAAAAATGATACCTGTCCCCTTCTGTCCACTTTTCCTCTTCTAAAATGGAAAATTGGCCCCCTGAGACTTTCAGATTTCAGGCTTCCAGACGCAAGTTCAGCCTGCCCATTTAATATTTCGCTCGATTCTTGATATTTTTTTTCATTTTGTAAGTGTGAAATTTTATTTAATTACGTGTCTAGAATAGATTATATAGTGCAATTGCAAATAATGTTGAGTCTAAACATAAAATCATCAATTATTCTACCTACAAAAATATATAAATTGAACAGAAACTTTGTGAATAACTAATATCGAAATTTATCTGTATTTTAGTGAGAAGTCCATAGACCTCGTATTTGTTATCCGCACCCTCCCCGTTCCTATCTACCGCGTGAGATATCACATGTTTGTGAGTCTCAGTCCGATCCTGGAAAATAATAAAAATTCGTGAAATATCCATTAATATTGTTGACGTCCACGCCATGAATGAGGAAGTATTTTCATTCTCAAGTCAGAATTCGTCATTTCCGAAAATAGAGACCTTTAAATTCGTAATAACCCCAATTGTGTTAAATGGTGCTGAATTCCTTTTGTGATTACACCTAAGAGCAACACATTGGTGTAGCCGAGACCGAACAATGATTAGGATTGAAGGATCGGGTCGCCCGTGTATGTATCGAAATTAGAGGAACCAAAAACCTTCTGAATTCAATGGAGGAATATAAGTTTCAATAGTGAGTGGGGTTGATATATTCAAAAAGGAGGTCAAAGTTAAGAGGAATCTGTAAGTTTCCATTTCATTGTTCACTTTGTTGGCATTTGGAAAATTCCTAATCATAGTTAGCTGTTTTATTTCAGTTTCGAATAAACATTGTTTTCTTCATGACAATTCTTTAATTACACATTTAAAAAACTATCAAGTGCTTGTGTACATTTTAGGTTTGGTATGTACATTACCTGGAGAATGCCACAGAGATAAAATTGATTGTAAAATATGAATGGGAATTAACAATATAAAAAGAAACACACAAAAACGGTATGTATATCTCCGCAGAAAAGGGTAAATTATAGAAGAGCTTGAATTGTATGGGTAAAGAGTTATTGTTTGACCAAATTAAGAACTTCATTAGATTTTTTCGTGGTTGTGTAAATATCGCCCCAGAGTTAGAAAATAGTATGAAGGGTGAACGTTTCTTTTAGATAGTCATTTCCATCCGACAATGAATGAAAGTTCTATAAACGACTTTCGCACTTACGCACTGTGAGGCAAGAATTAGAATGCAACGGTTACGATAGAGCACGTAACTTCATGAATATAAAAAACGTCGGGAGCAACGCCCTCTCATTCCCTCATTTTTAAAATCCCTTCTCTTTTGGGAGACTTTTTGTCAATTCACATTTTTGTACGTTTTCTGTTTGCACGGAGAGCGTGATAAGTAGTCCTTTTTCTCCCCTTTTTATTCCCTAAATTCATTTCTGTGTAGATTTTTTATAGACCCTTCTCCCCTCTGTTAGCTTTCTGACTACGTCACTCTTCCAAGCGACTGCAGGTTGTTTACACGTTTTATTGGACTGGTACAGGAATTCATTATTTGGTTTCAAGAAATACTATCTTTTCTTATGCTTCAACCGACGACGTTGAAGACTATTCTTTTTTGATATTTTCATATGTCTAACATTTACCCGGAATGTACAACCTTTCGTATTGACGAACACTAGAATGAAAGAAATACTTCTGTTCTTTCAAAATTGTTGAAATCTTCCATAAATTGTCTCAAACAATGAAAAATTAAACTTGAATAATTCGGGAATTTTGGACTAATTGGCTTACTTTATTCTTTATCATTTTTTTCTATTGTTAAAGTTTATCCAGTTTTACAAACTCTTGAGAAAACTTCCCTCCCAGGCTTGAAAAATGTAATTATTTTAAGACAAGAAACGTACCGTTGAATAAACACCAAACAAACTCTGCAATTGCGATAAATTACATACTGAAGTTATTAGTTCCAAATTGATATTTCTATTTACACAAATTTTAATTTGAACCGTGAGAGGTTGAAGACTTTGAACACTTGTTCATAAAAAGTTGAACCACTTTCTGTAATTTATTGCAATGTGCAAAACTTTTCGCACTGTAGTGAAGAATATTAATGAATTTGTCATTTACAATCAAATAATGTATTTTCCAGTTAATTTGTTGTTTTTTATTTTATTAAATCACTTATAGAAATATTACTTGAACTAAAAAATGTCACATATTTATTGAATTTTCGACTCGAAAAATACTGATACCCCCAAAGGAATTAATATTTGTGTAAAAAGTAGATATAAAAAAGATATTTTTGAACTGCGAAGAGGAAAAATGAGACATACGTTTTGAGATATTTAGGTTCGAAGATATTTATTTTTTTTCAATTTTTTAATTGCTCGACAAAGGAAATATCAGATCAAAAAGTTATAAGCATATTTGGATTCCTCGCAAAATGTTCCAAGAGAAAATAGTGTATGGAAATATTTATAAAGAGATATAAGCCTTGATGAAAGAAATATAGAGAATTATTTTGTTTCTGGTCATAAAAATGAAAATGACTGTGAAAATCGCGGATCGCATCTAGTGACCTAAAAAATATGGTAGACATAACATTCGATGAATTATGTTGAACTAATTTTTCAGACCAGTCCATACATCTCTGGCCCATTTGACGCGGAATTTCACGTATTAGTTGAGAAAATAATACTCTTTCGTCTTTGGAAGGAACTCATTTCTAACTGACCAGAGGCGTTGGATTCTTTAATTCGTTTGGTGCATGAACTCGCAGTCCAGTACAGGGGGGAGGGGGGAATTTTCGGATTTGTGTTATTGATTGAGCAATACAATATTTTATGAAAAACAGACTTTTACCTTGGAGTTTTTTTCGACGAAAATGAATGAAGAGAAAAAAAAAGATAATCGACATAAAACGTAAAGGTATATTTTAATAATGAAAAAGTGAGAGATTTTATATTTTACAAACTTATGAATTCAAAGGATGGAAGTTAAAGAAATACACATAGTTTTTTAACCTGAAATTCAAAAATAGTCTAGTTCTTCTTCGAATAGTGCCTAAATGAGTGAAAACGAAGGAAATTGCCATAGATTTGGCGCTTACATTTGATTTTTTTTAGAGAAACTGGAAGTCTCAAGTACGAAAATTTAATTTTTGCTGAATTTCTAATTCTCACTTCCTTTTGTCATCTCTTTTTACTCCTAGTTTATGGGGGTGCTGGGGGTGCTACGAAAGCTTGAGGGATGTCGAGCGCCGTCGGTTACCCTGTGAACCGGCGATCCCTTGTTATTGACACTGAGATGGAAGACACGTCATGACAAGAAAATAGACACATCTTTTAGCTCGTGTCATTACGTAGCTACTGTATTTGGATGGTGAGTTGAAAGTCCAGTTATCCCTTTTGTGAACATGTCACCGTCTCATTCACAATTTGGTACATATTGCTATATATTATATACTAAATACTGTATTATATTATAGACGTCGCCATAGCTGGCGATAATGTGGTGTTAATGGCACGTGGTGGAAATGGAAGTCGATCGGATCGCTTTATTTGCCCACCCCTACTTCCAAATTTGATCCTTCAGACAACACCGCAACGACAGTAATTGATTGTACTCATGTTTCGTGAAACATTATTTATGCCAAATTTATAAATGACTTGAAACGTATTTTTAAACATTGTTTGAAATGACAGTAAAAAGCACCTTTAACAAATTTTTAAGAGGAGGTAATGAAAACTCTCGAAAATAACTTTTTTAGCCTTTCAAAGTGTTTAAAATATCGCAAAAATAGCTTTTTTTAGGCTTTCAAAAAAAATTGCTCGGGGAGGGGGTTCTTCGCACCTGGGGATCTCAGGTAATTCCACTGGCTGGATCGGCGGCTGATTGCAGTGCTAGTTTTATACGACAGACAAAAAGAGGACTGGAAACAAGAATTGGAGAACACCAAAACTGCAGGACCCAATGTTATAACAAATCACTGCTTAGACGAGGACTATTCGACGGATTGGAAAAATATACGGGTATTGGGTAGGGAAAGTAATTGTTATATACACTACTCGTCTGAAATGATATGCATAAAAACACAATGGGAAATTTAAACTTACTTGGGGAAACGGAGAAATTATCGAGTGTTTATTTATTAATCCTACGAACATTTTACACATATTTTTTGTTTCATTTTTCTGTTGTTGCACACTACGTAATTTCATTCGTGACATGTTACTAGGCTACTTTATAATTTATGTTATTATAACCTGACGAAAGTCAAAATCTTGGTTGAAACGTGGTGAGTGAAATAATTTTCTCTGTCAAAAAAATTGTCTATCGAAAGGTTGTAAAAGTTTATAATTTAAGAACTAACATACTTTTAATATCTGTTAATAGAGAAAAGGTAACATCACTAAATATTTTTTAGGAAAAATCAAGCCAAAATGAATCGCTCTCATATCTCAATTATCTTATTTGTTTATTTATATATCATTCTACAACCGCGTGAAATTTATCAGATAATTAAGAGGTTTTCGCTATTGATAAATGAAATGTTTGTCATGTAACTCTGTTCCCCAGATTCGTCTCATGTGTATATCTGTGAGATGAACAGTAATGTGGTGGTTCCGAAATCTTCTTGGGACCTAGAGGAATTTTTTTTTCACCAATGTAGCTCGATACCGTGCTCGCTTGAGCTCCACATTTTTCAGGGGTCCCCTGGCAGGTAATTTTTCTGGAACCCCTTAGTGGTTGTCTCGTCTATTTATAGGCGTTTTACACTCTCATTAATATTATCCTCATATTTATACATGCCATATTGATAAAATAAATGCATAGTTTTATATTGAATGATGCACATATATGTTTCGGCTTCCTCACCAACCTAGAAATTTTTTTTCTTTCAACTGGGTTCATTGCCTGTTAGAGCACATTCTTCTTCTCCTTCGCTCTTATTAATCCCGTACTAGACAGGGTCGGCGTAGATGGGGGGCGGGGTGGAATACTTGATTTGGCTGACTGGGGAATTTTAGGGTGCCGGATGCCCTTCCTGGCGCACCTCCCCGGGGGCGTGTGATTAATGAATGATATGGGGGTGAATGATGATGAGTGAATGTTGTGGTGGAATGATAGGCAGGGGAAACGGGAGAAACCCAAGAACACCTGCCGCGAACACCGCTTCGTCCACTACCTCGAATTCTACTCGGATCGGACCGGGTTTGAACCCGCGTCGCCAGAGATAGAAGGCGAGTACACTACGCCACGGGTCGCCCCGCATGTTAGAGCACATCGAAGGAGAAATATTGGAGGAAATTTCGAGTTTGAAGCCTTCACTTCTGTTTATTTTATACATGATAAATCAAATATTAACAAATTCAAAAGTTTTACAGAAAATGAAAAAAAGGATACATAATAACACAGATATGCAGAAACAATTTCGGTTTTTGCATTCGTCAGTCACGTAGATAATGAAGCCTTTTTTTTCTCTTCGGTTTACGTGGACGGACCGTTAGAAAGAAGGAAAGAAAAGCCTCTACCGATATACATGGGTAATTCCTGTACTATCCACAAAAATTACTTCTCAAAATATGACGTTTTACCAAGTCATATCATGATGTCAACCACAGATATGAATTTTTTAAAAATTAAAAAAAATCATACTTTTGTCGCAAATTTGATACCTCAGTGTCATTTGCTTTGTTTGGCTTCCACGACCACTCATTTTTTGTCTTTCTGTCTGGTTCTCAACGCTCTTCCGGCGATCGGTCTAACTTCCAAGCTATGACTTTAACACGAAAAATGACTGAAGGTATTTTTTTAATGAAAATGATCATTTTTAACTCTGCGAAATTGTGATCTCTTGCGCAAATGACTTGCTATTTGCGATAAAAGTTGCGTATTTTAATTCAGATTCTAAATTTTAAAAACACGTCATTTTTTTTTGCGTATCTCCACAGCTGTTGCAAGTTGGTCACTTTTCCAAAATATGTAATATTTAAACATGTATAACTTCTCCCGGAATAAAAATTACTCAAATTTGCAGAGAAGTTATTGTTTGTGCGTAAAATATGCAGTTCAAGCGTCATGCTTAACTCAAATTTCCGAACAGACATATCTCAAAAAAGAACGTGAAATTTTTGATTTTATCTCCATTTAGTGGCACATTAGGCTGATCCACCAAAACGTTTATTTTTCTTTTCTTAGCACTTACCCTCTTGCACACTTTTTCTGGCTCTCAAACTCCATAGGAGGATTACAACGAAAAATTTGTGAACACCTATAATTCAAGATTTTAGTAAAGGAAGGCGAAAGCTAAAAGTGTTTCTGCAAATCTGTAAGTGTCTTTAATGTGTTTTTTCCTTGTTTCAGTTTCTTTAAAACTTTTTAATTTATGGAAGACAGTAGTGTCTTTTTATTTTCAAGATTTACATAGAATACATTTTGAAAGTAATTCGACTTTACTGTTTTCTAGTAATTAAAAAATTAAAGATAATAAAACAGAAAAGTCACTTTACGTGTCCTTTCGAGCGTTAAATTACAAATAAAATAATTAATGAATGCTATAAATTTATGTTCTTTAAAACTCTCCCCGAACATAGCCAATCTATAAGAGTAGAAACTTGTGAATTAGGATATACCTGTTTCCTAGGATCTTCTGCCAATCCCGATCTAAATAAACAGTAGTAAATAAACAGTTCAAATTTCAAATTCAAAACTCACACCTACTTTTCTTTCCTTCCTTCTAACGGTAACAACAAATATGTGAGTGACTTTTACGTATACGTCATTTATTGCTTTAACGGTAACGTGGGTCGAATGATACTCTCAGGTATGTATGACAGTGAAATCTTAGCCTGGACCCACTAGTCATAAGCTTAGTCAATAATTTTGTTAGATTGTTTTTGATCTCGTATTATTACACATATGGGATCAAGGTTTTCCACTTTAGTTATCCAGAAAGCTTCTATAAGATGCTTCTGAGATGACAAGGAGAATAATGCCCAGGAGGAAGAGACGAATAAACAAGTGAACCCTGAAAAGGACTCGGTATACAAAGCAGCTGAAACGTTGAGGTGGTCAAAGTTATTTATCCTACGGTCGATAGCTCAAAATAAATCTTATCTTAATCGGAAAGTTGAATCGAACACAATCCATTTTTTTGTATTTCGTGGCACAGAAAGTACAGATTTGTGAAGAAAAAGATCATTCAGTTCCTGTGTTACTGTTTTCGCAGCATCCTCCCCACTCTGCAATGCGATAACAGCGTGAAGCGGGAAGAGATGGAGGTTGAGAGACTCCCCGCCCGGCTCGTGCCGTTTCGAGGTTGCAGAAGCGTCTCACTACCTGACTCCTGCATTTGTGTAGAGCTACAAAACGCTCCGTAACTACCCGAGGGAACTCACTTTAAGGGAGTATCGATGCGAATTTGCGGATAGAGCTACGTCGCCCCGTAAATGGTACTCATAAAAATATTTATTTTATGCTCTTTTCGAATCAGAACATGAAAAGCAGCTCTAGTCACTTCAGGGGGCCATGTATTTTTAAAATATGCCAGAGGAAAGCGTTGATGGGATGCAACAATTGCAATAAATTTGGAATGATTCTTAAACCAAGTCCTCTTAACATCCTCTAGACACTAACTGTTCTCAAAAAGAAACGGGCTTTTCAAAAAAGGAGAAATATGAAAAAACATTTCAGCAAAATAATAGTCGCGGTGCAACATTTTTCATTTGATATTTTGTTATCTCGATAACTAGGATCCAAAATCATTGGTTACATGATTTGAGTGCCTCCTTTAAAAACTGTTAAAATGAATAAAATATGCATTAGTTCTGTTTATTTCACCTCTTCTGCCTTCACGTCTTTTGTTGCTTTTGAATCTTCTTCGTCTAGACGTATCTTCCGAAGCTGAGTATGATCTACCGATGAGTGTAAACTTGATTGTTATGGCTACGCACTGTTGCCTTCACGTCACCTCTGGTCTCTAGCGCGCAAACTCGTAGAACTTAATCCCGTACAGGTGAGGCTTGTTGACGGGTATCCACGCTGTAGGAATCAAGTTAGTATTTTTTAACACTCGTATGCTCCATCAATTCTTTACTTTGCAATGCATGTCTATGAATTCTTATGAGGATAACTATACAATTTGAGAACAATTTATTATTTATTTTTTATTTTGATGTTGCAGACACTACGTTGAATTCAATTTTTGAAATTGATTTTTCCGCTTTCTCTTTTCGTTTCATTGACTTTTTGCCACTTACCTTTTACTCAAGTATAATATCTCACCTGCACAATCGTAGGCACTATTTGATACTTTTTCTTCATCCGCCTCCTCCGGATCATAAGTTCCTTCAAGGAAGACTAGGGTAGTAAGAATCAGGGTTAATAAGCCATTTTTGTTAATATCGTGTTTAGTAGGTCTAAAATATCAGAAATCTATTTCAAACATAACTCTATCTCCTTCAACCTGTAAAATGGCTTGTTGGCAAAGGTGGGAAAATTTAATCTGAAATTTAACTTCGTTAATTGTTACTCCGTTACTTCATAATGTTAATCATTAAAGGGTAGATTTATTGAAAATTTAACGGGAGTTTAAGTTAACCGTTAAAAGTTAATTGAATATTTTAAATGTTAAATCAGATAAATACTCAAAGATACTAAAGTTTATCAAATCCAATTGTTCATTATAACTTAGTTATAGTATTGGCAGGGTAGATTGGGCAGAGAAGGTAAACAACAATAATTATTAAAACTTTATTTCATGTCTTGTTTATTTATTTGAAGGAGCAAGATAATATGTTCCTCATGCAATATCATCATAAACAAGATGCATAAACATATTTAAATTTTCATCTGAGAGGTATGAACATTTTCACTGAAAAATGTCTTTTCCCGTGGAAGCTTTTAACTAGTACTATGCTTTTTGTACGTAATATGGAATTAAGTTACGTTGTAAAAACAACAAAATCACTGAACACAAATTTATCATGATTGTCTATTAAATTATAGTTGTTCTTTATTCTATTCGGGTTCCTTCAGATTTTGAATTCAAGGTTAGTTCACGAGTCGGTGGGTGCGAGCACAAGTGAAGAGAGGGAAGAAGCTGCAAAATGACTGAATCCTTTTTCCTTTTTTGTATCGTATTCGCGAATTGGAATTCCTGAATCCATGTGTGAACTTAATTGAATGGCCATGACGCGTATCATATAATCTAAGTAACCTTTGTTCCCACGCGGGTCGTTTGGCGTTTGTTGGGTCGCTCGATGATCTTCTACGTGCTCTTGAGGACTGTTGGTTTAGAATGTCACGCCATTTCGACGACACTTAGCTTGGCAATCTCATACCGTACGGAGGTATTAAGCCTTCTCAGTATAGTAATTCGTCGAGGTAAAAGCATATGCAGTGGGGGATCCAAGGGAGGGACGATGGGGCAATCGCCTCCGAGGAATTAGACTTGACTTTGTAAAATATAAAACTAAACAAGTAAAAAAAACTAAAACATTTTGGTGAAAATGTAATTTCTTTTGTATATTTGTTTGATTTATATTTTGTAATCCTTAAAATTTTAATTAAACCAGGATAATTATAAAATATTGAGGAAACAATGTAAAAAATGTATTTTATTTTCACTGATAATAAAACGGGTGATTCCTCGGAAGACAAAACTATCGGGGAGGCGAGTTGGTAGGATTACAATATGTCGGCCCCTATCCCAAGATCACTTGCTGGATCCGCCCCTGAGCATATGATGTCCGAGCATTTACGAACATTTCACGGGAGAGGACAGGTCTTGAACAATATCGTGCGTTTCGACGATGCGAGATAAAACAAATTTCTGATCAGGAGCACCGCGTCACTCACTGTCGGAACAAGGCTCAAATTAATAAAAAATAAAGTTTAGTTCGGTTGAGTTTATGGAAGATAAATGTAATGGTTTAAAAAAAAACTGTGAATAGTTATTAACTGAAAAGTTTAACAAAATGTAAACTTGGTTAATTAACGAGTAACGGGATAACTTTTACGCCCAGCTAGGCTTATTGGTATGGCGTTTTGATCATGAAATTATAGTCACAGAGTGATGCTAGATGAAAAATTGTTGACCGTAAGTAATTTCCTAAAAATAACAGCCTAATAGAAAAAAATTACGTCGTTTTTTAACAGTCCACTTGATTAATTGTTTGGTCTTTCAAGTGGTATTTTTGCTTTTCTTGCCCATAGAATATCCAGAAAAATATCCCTGAATTCTGCAAAGGCACAGGTGAAGAAACGAATTCCAGTCCGCTGAAAGTGGACAAATGCAGAACAGATTTGAAGAGGACAAATATTTTGCTCCTCTCTAGTAACAAACTTCACGCATTAAAGAATTAAAAAATGAAACGAATATTTTAAATTTTTACTACAGTTTTTTTCTATCAAAATTTCTAAAACAAGTACTTTTGATAATTTTTTTAGAACCTAAATACTTTTTAATGATCCTATCTATATGTTTGTGCGAATTATAAACGCGTCTAAATTTGGATTCACTTATTCCAGCTCATTTAAGTTTAAAATATGAGTATGATAAGTTGAAAAACAACTAGGTCGTCTTTTAATTTTACGTGTTTGGCTTCAAGCATTTTAGTTTGTACATTTTAAGCAATTTATCTAAGAATCCATAGATGATATGTATAAGATGTAAACAAACCAAGGTTCTTTGCGAAAATAATTTTTCCAAGATTTTACATTTCTCACTACCCCACCCGTTCCGTTTTTCACCACTCTCCCCTAGTTGAGTCTCTGTCTTTCCTATAAAGCGTTTTGACTTCAACCTTATTTTTATTGAGTACACTCCGTCCTATTTTGATACCTGAATTTAAATACCTTCCCATTCTCTACACGCCTTACTCCCACCTTGTGCCTATCCTTTCATTACTCTTTTACATCTCATCTCTACAAGCTCTTCACCTTTGTTCAGTGCTTCGTACTTGTATTCTCTTATTCTGGATTCAGATAAGCTCTTCTTTACTTCCATCTTTGAGCTGCCTCAACTCAGCCACCGATACACTTTGTTCACTTAATTATCACGTCTTGTGTTTATTTTTCGTCTATTCACAAGCGTTTTCTCATCCGTTCGTCCTCCTCTTAAGCGTGCTCATCCCTCTTGCCTCGTCCGCGTCCCTCGTCGCTAGTCACCCATCCTAGTGAGGGTGGCGCAAGGCAGTGCCTGCCGTCGAGTGTCGCGCGCAGGGAGATCACCAGGAGAGACGGGACGCCTTTAACTCCCACATTCACGCACACACTTGCCTCGCTCTACTCTCGCCGATATTTTGTCTCATAAATTTGCCCCGGGTTGCGGGAAACCTATCTGGAGAGAAACGGTTTTTATCATCGGACGCATTCTTCTCGTTGACTCGTGTCTTTCATCTCGCTCCCTTATGTCTTCTTCGAGTTTTTTCTTTCTCATGGCACACTCCATTAGAGTCCTAACCTTTTATATGTAATTCCATGTAAAGAACTGAGTTTAAAAATTAAATGAATTGTCTCAGAAAACTATCACAAACGAGGAAATTGGTCTCTTAATCAGACCTCCCGTGATAATAATTTATTTACATTATTTTATATTCATTATTTACAAGAGTTTTAAGACATTGCAATTTGTATGAAGAAATTTTATAACTTACTTTATGGAAAATAGGTACCTCAGGTACTAGTACAGGATTATTGGCATTAAATGTGAATTACGAACCCACATGACACAAGACTTTGAAATACTTAAAATATTGTATTTTTGTCTTCTTCGTGTCATTAAACTTTTAATTGTTTTAGTGTAACGAAACATTCACTAGTTCAAATTTCACATAATACGTTACGTAAGAACATGGTGAACTTGAGGATCTTGGAAGAAGAGAAACCTGGGTCAAAATTCTGGATAACGTTCCCCCTTTCTCGTGGTTACTCGGTAAATTTCTCCTCATATACCCTGAAGATACAGGATAAGAACAGGTAATAGTACATCCGCAATATTCGACGCACCAGCGTTCCATCGCGAGTTCATTCGTGGATGCCCAGAGCTCTTCCGGTAAGCAAAGCGAAGCGTCAGATTTCTTTTACGTACCTGAGAATCACGAGCGCGTTGAAGTCACGACCCAAGTGAATATTATTATATATCGTGGTAGCAGGTATCACCCGTCGTGGTAAGAGACATATGAATGGACGTACTACTTCTTCATATTCAATGCAGTGAACGTAGCTCAGCGTTCAACTGAATCTTCATTTCGGAATAATTTTTTGAATGGTCGCACCTCACTATGTTGTAACGTGCTTAATAATGAGTGAAACATTAAAAAATTCAAATGGAACTAGAAAAGATATCTTAATCATTTCTTTAAGATTCTAAAAAATTCCCGTACGAATATTTATTTTTTCATAAAAATAGGTTTCATGAACAATAGTTTAATATTTGGTGGTGGACAATGCCTCAAATATAGGAGATATTACTCAGTATAATAACTTTCTTGGGCATAAATGAAACCTAATGGGGTGAAGGATCAACAGGAGTGTTGTGGATACAACAGTAACAAACTGTATGAGAAGTAGGGATTTTCATCATTTCTCAATTTTGGAGTAAATTATTTGGATAAAACGAGAGAAACAAAAGTTTTATCTTTTTCTGTTCAATTTTCTTCCCTTATTAATTTGTCCAGGCATAAAAAACCAATATTTTGACTACAGAAATAACCTTAACTTCTTGTTTCGTTTACAGAACTCCGACTAATCTTGAACTCATCAGAATTATTAAAGCCAGTAGAGTCAAGTATATGTCCGACATATATACCTCGTCATCTATGACAAAAATGGGAATATTGTTATATTTCTAAATATTTAAGATATTTTTGAATTTTCTTTAAACTTTTGCATAAAAATTAGCGCCGTTTCCTTTCGTCGCGGGAATGATACTGACTATATTTTAATACGATGATTAGACGAGTGGTGTCTCTAGACTACAGTCACAAAAAATCAGGAATTTTGCAATTTTTCATACACATACTGAAACTTAACATTTTTTAATAGTAAAGCTGGTGATTGTGTGACTTTTATTGATTTCACGCATCAAATACTCATGTCTAGTGACAATATATTAGATCTTGTAGATATCGCATAATCATCTAAGTGAAGACCTACTATGAATAGTCATGTCGGTTGATATCTTACTTATTCTATAGCTGGAATAAATTTTATCCTTGTTTCTCGATAGAGCAATTTCATTCTGAACTATCCAAGGAAATCGAAAATGTATTACTATTAAAAAAGGTAGAAGAGGAATTATTTTTGAGAGGGGAGAGCTATGTTGACACAAGTTTGATTTACATTGTCTAAATGTTCACTCAAATGTTCAAAATGTGAGGGAATTAACAGGAATACGGAATATTTATTCGTATATGTATCAAAGGTAGATAGTTCAAAGACAATGTGCAAAATGTCACAATTCTTAATTCTATTCGACTAACCCAGTGGGATTCCACTAAAAGAACAGAACTCACGGGAATCGGACGCGTGTTCCGCGAAACCTAACGGGTGAGTGTTGAAGGAATCTCCAGAAGCACCCGTGTGTGGGTGCAGAGAGGAATGGGGCGCAGCAAAGGACGGTTGCTGCTGGCCAGGGCGACATCTCGGCGCCTGCGCGACGCCTTCACCCCTCCAGATGGGCCATCGTCTCCGCAGTCCCCTTCTCCAACGTCACCGTCCCCGTCCCCGCCCGAGGACCCGCTGCTACGAGAGGCATTGAGAATAAAAATCGTGCGAAAAATAGCGAGTGTTGACATGCGTGGAGCCGACGCGTCGCCAAAGAATGGTGACACTAGGGTGTTAAAATGAAGGGGTGGGGATCGAAGGAGGAAGAGGGTTTGTGGATGCGGTCGGAAGGGAGCGCATAAGGACGGTGAAGAAGGGATGATTTCTGAAAGTAAATATCCATTTTTCAAATTTTTATCAATATTACACAGATGAATTCTGTGAGTCATATGGAAACTTTCTATAGTGACTTTTTATAGCATATGGAATCCATTACAAAGGAATGGTTGGTGGGTTAAAGAGGGGATGAGCGCTTTAGGAAAAAGGACACCACATAAGAATATTGCTACCCATGCCCTCGTGTTCCCCTCCTTTCATGTCTTTGCTCTTTCCTTTAGAGCCACATGACCACACCATTACCTTTAAGAGTTTGAGGCAAAGTCGGCTTGTTTAATGGCAATATTTTTTACAGCTGCCTTCTATACCCCGAGAGAAGTGGAAAGCTCTGATAACGAGTGTGCAGTATAAATATGCTGATCGAAAACCTTTCTATTTTGAAATGGAAAGAAGTAATTTCGCATGACAGTCTCACCTTAAAGTAAGTTATGAAAAGGACACATCGTGGAGTATGGCACTGCAATCTCTTTGAATATGCGAGGATTGGAGAAATGAAAAGGAATTGGTGTTCTTAAAGAATGGAAGGAGATGATTTCGTAAAGAATACCTAAAGTGCTGAAATGTAATTCTATGAATTATATTAGTTGAATTATTACACATTCTGAGACCAGTGTATTATATATAACAATTATTATAAGCAATTACAATTATAATATATGATATATATTTACAATTATGCTTTATATTCCTGTCTTAAATAAGAATATTAGATCTCTACGAACAAGAACTTGTAAGGGGCTCCCAATCATTCAAATTGTTATTTTATATTTAATGATTTTACAATTCATCAGTCGATAATTGATATTATGTATACGTATTACATAATCGGTAATTAGGATTATGTTATGATGTCAATTATGTTATAATACATTTTATTTTTGGTATTATATGTCAAGAGAGAAGAGTATGTTTTTAAAGGGGCCAGTTTTCGGAATTTTTATTATGTCGTTTGAAGATCGTAGTTCATAATTGAATCACAAGGAACAGATTTGATGCGTTATTATACATAGATCATCTGTCTGTGGAACTAACGTGATGGACTTTATGTGGATATATAGATAATTCATTTTTATATTTGCTTAAATAAATTAATATAATTAAATAGTATTCTTTCAACATTTAAGTCTATTCCCTTCATTTCTTCGGGTGAAATTGGCACTCTCCATTTCACACGTATACCGATACAAGGTAACACTGTTGGACTGTGTCACTCAAACTCATAATCGATTAGACTGTCACTCAAACTCTTCGAGTTAAATGATTAATTTTGGATTGCCCAATCGATTTGTGAGAGAATCACTCGGTCATCGATAGATTACAGACTCGCTTCGAGAGAACTTAGGCAGTTGGTCATTAGGCGGATACACACGGCGCGATTTATCGCTGGCGATAAATCGTTATCAATTTATCTGTCGAAAAGTCGCTCAAGAGAAAAAGTGTGCCGGCCTCCCACACACACACACACATACACACAGATAAATCGTTCATAAAGATAGATTGGAGCAATTTATCTGCGCATGTGTGTTCCTTCGAAGGATCGATCGCTTGAATTCAAGCGATTTATCCGTGAGCGATGATCTTTCGGAATTTCGTAAAATCTGGCAAATATATCGCTCGTGTTTAACTTCCATGTTGAAGGTTCGTAGAGAGCATTTGCTGAAGGTGGAACTTTCCGTAACTGTGAACGAATATTCTGAGTTCAAGTTTTTTTATCCATTGGTTTCTTGAGATACATAATATATGAAGAAAAAAGAGAGAACGTGGAGAAGAATGACAATCAGTGGTCTTTGAGAAAATATTTTTAAAACAGAAAGAATGTTATTGTCAAACCGAAAAATATTTATTTTGACAAAGCGGTTTTCGTCTTTTGGCAAAATAAACAAATACTTTTTAGTTGACAATAAATTTCTTTCTATTTTAAGTTAAAACCAAATATCACCATTACCCAATTATGAAAAGATTTTTATAACATTCGTCATTTAAGAAATAATAACCCTACTGACTTAACGAATTAATTACAAACGAACAATGCAATTTCTGACAATTTGTTTAGTTTCCTGAGGAGCAAATTGACAAAAATAGTGCTGCGAAAATTAATTCCTCCGGAAGAAATACAAATTGACACCTTACGATACTTATATAGAACTCTAACTTCAAAATTTTAGTTGTTTTACACATAATGTACCTATTGAATTATTATGCTTGTGGTAAAGACATCCAGAGAAATATAAAAAAAATCTCAAGAAAGACAAAACTATTAATTACAAAAGCAAAGTCGAATATACAACGATGAATTCGCGAATAATAGCAACCAACACAGACAGAACACGTGTGAAAGAGAGAATGTATTAAGAATATTATTTGTCTCTTTGTTTTGATATCTGCGTGCAGTTGAATCTTTATAGAACCAGTAAATTTTCTGGAAATTCATATTGAGTAGATCAAACATCTCTTCTCTTCATACTTCTGCTCTTTCCTGTCAGACATCCCCATTGTCTGACTGGACGCGGCTTCGCCCATTTATCTCTCGATAAAAGTTTACGGATAAATTGCTGTGTGTGTGTCAGCCGACCAATTTATTTGCCGATATTTTTTCTGCCAATAAATCGCTCATGTCATTCGAATCGCTAGTGCATCTCACACGGTTCGATTTATCTCTACGATTCGAGAAACCTTGCGACAAATTGCTCTCATCGACCGATAAATCGTTTCGTGTGTAACCGCCTATTCTCTGTAAGATGGCTCAAGCGTAGGCAAACATAACGAAAAATCTCATGTTTAGGCCAATTCTAGTCATACACAAGAAAGTGGTGTTTATTTACTTATTTGTTTTATATTCGTTAAAATGGACTAAAACAACGTTTCTATGAATATTTACAAAGATCCTACACGCGTAACTGAACATCATCGTCCATCAAGTGCTACGTAACTGTTAACTAAGCCTCTCTGGTGGCTCAGGCGGTAGCGTCCTTGCTCATCACCAAGTCATCCCGGGTTCAGAAAACAATTGTAGCTTTTCACATTTATGTCCCAGTTCATATAGCTGTGACTACAGGAAAGCGACTCCTCCTGCAAGTATCAACAACTCTAACTATTATTATCTATTTCTTCTAACCCCTCTACGTGGACCAAGTTGTTGGTAAACCCAGCTAAATGGCCCACATACTAACAATAGTCTATCACCCAACTCCTCCCCCTATCGCTCCATGTAGATAAGCTTCATTAGCATGCTACATTTTCTATTTACAAATACTACAATTAAAAAAAACTGTTAACTCCAGTTGAGTTTTACCCATAGTCCACGATTTTCGGTCTGAAGCACTGTAGACAAAGTTCATTGGAATCATAATGAAATGTGTTGCATTTTCTAATTCTACGCACTATGAGATAAAAGGTTCAATTCTACTTGTAATTTTAATCACACGGACAGTCTGAGATATAGGTTACTTAGCCCTGCATCCCAGATTGTCCTTGCGACCCAAGTGACTCAAACGGATGAGGCAGTGGTTCCCAAACATTTTACAACCGCGGTGGCCTTGTTCTACAGATTATTTTCAGCCTCCTCTAAGTGATTCCCCGCCTCTTTCGCACAAATGCATCATCGGTTGACCATTTCAATTTCCGTTCTTACCGTGTGTGCAATCAAAAAGCAATAAAAAATAGAAGCGACCGATGATCACTGCGCATCCATAGCCAGGTTACGTTTCGGTCACACGTCCCATCTCATTTCATCTTGTAATACGTATTTATCAACACAGTTCCCTATTCTCTTGGGACCCCGTTTCTTTCAAAGCCTGTTGTAGATTGACTCTTTCCTGTTCCGTTTTCTTGGCGTGAAGGTAAAGTAAACTAAAATACGAAAACTTTGGCTGGTATTATTTAAACTCGGCATTTCTCTACTACGGATCGTTTTATCACTGCTTCCTAGTGTGCGACCAGTCGCTCAATACGGTGTACCAGTTTCCTTCTCCTAGTTCACGAAAAATATTTTTGCAAAACAATAATATTTGTGCAAATATTTTTCCGTATATAAAGTGCATCACAGCACCGAATCACCTTTTTTCTATTGCCAAAAAATAATGACCCAAAATTGATTTGGAGTACGGTTTTGGAATCATTATCCGACAATTTACATCGATACACTAAGTTCCAACAAATCAATAGCTACAAACCAATGTTCAAAATTAACAATTAAATCTTTGCGAAAAAAACATTTTTTTAAGTTTGAGCATTGGTTAGTAGCTAGCAACTGCAAAGATATAATGAACCCGTACTTTAAAGCTATGTAAGTATGTCAAGTGTTTCCCAATAAATGCAAATAAATAATGTTTTTACAAATGTAGTTGAAGAAGAATCACTTTTCGGAACTCTGAGAACAGATTCGTTTTTAGTGAACTCAAAATCACATCCTTACTGAATTTTAAGTAAATTGGATTACTTTTTCACTCCTTGGTTAGCTATTCGGGATCCTGAACTACTGTGGGATGACATGCCTTGGCACAGAGTGCCATAAATTGAAATATAAAATGACTTTTTCTATCAATAAACCCGTTCACATACACTTTAGTTTTTATATATTCATTCTTTATTCCTCACACTTCGTATTTATAGTTATATGTGGAATATAATCTAGGTATGAATACTCAAATAATTAAAATGTACTGCACATTAGGGGTACAGCGCCACTGGAAATGATTGGTAGAACAAAGGTGCGTCTAAAAGTTAGGGAACCACGACCTTAGGCTATGTCTCCACATAACGTTGCCGACAGCCGGTACATCGAATCAGCAACGCAGTCTTGAAATTTTTACCCGTTCCCACACAACCATTGCTACCGCGAAGGAGCTATCAGAAGTCACGTGCAATGAGTGCTGTTGTCACCACGAACGGAGCCGAAACTGCAACGCAGTCACGTCTTTATGGAGTACGCTTCATTCAACCGTCGATTTTGTCCCATGAGGTAATCAATGAAATTACTGGAGAAGGAAGTGAATTTTTATGTTTTACATGAAACACATCTTCTTTTATGATACATTTCAATGAACAACAACGTCTCGCAGAGGTATTGTTACTATAACGATTAAAAATTGCAATTAACCGGTTCATGCATATAAGAATGCAGAATTTGGTAAATGGAATATTATATAATCTTGCCATACCTATGATAAATTTAGTCCAAACATTAAACTTTCGGATGTAAATTATTTATTTTTTGGAAGAAATAGATTATTCAAATTTGGGACACATTTATCCCAGTATGCGAAAAAGTAAACAGTTGTCTTCTTTAAAGACAAAATAAATAATAAAGATTTTACAAGAAAAAAATTAGAACTTTTAAATAATATTACAAACAGAATGCTTTTCACATTCACTCTTAATGAATTCACTATATAATGAAAAGAGACAAAAATATAAATTGTTCAAACCCAGTCTATTGTCTTCACCTTATTACGAAATAGTACACTTAATAAATATGAAATTAATTAGTCAATTACGTTCCAGTTGAATCAAAACGCATTTGAGTAAGCAGACCTCTCACTTCACTCCTGTTCTTTCGTTCTGATTGGATTAAATGTCTAGACAGGGACTCAAGGTCGCGCAGTCCCGCGTGGAGGCTACTCAATGTAGAGACTGTGCCTTAAGATTATGTGAGTTGAGCCCTCATTTCTTACGCAGTTCTACGCTGAGCCAACGCAGCAGGTCAGCGGTGGAAATGACCAACGGGTGGGGAAAATACGCAACGCTGAATGTGGGGACGGTCCCATTTAAATGTACATGCTGCGATAACCGCTGCGGTGCAGATCCGATGTACCGGACCGTCGACCAACGCTTTGGAGAGACAGCCTTAACCGTTTGAGCCTCTACGACTGTTGCTTGAAGCACACGGACAATCTGGGATATAGGGCTAAGTTGACTAGTAGCAGGTCTGTCTGCTTCTATTTTATTTCTTAAAATAGTTTAATGAGAAACTAATACTTTTAACTCTATGATATACATACCAATAATTTCCTATTTTCCATTAATTTCGTCTGATTGTTCCTTTAATCCTTGTTCTTGAGCGAGGAAGAAACGACGTTAGAATTTTTCTAGTGAGTTCTTATGACTGCGTTTGTTCCCCACAGATTTTTTTCTCGTGAAATTTTGTTTCTTGTCCTTTTTGTCACCAATTCGTATCTCCCCCAAAACGCTTTGCAATGATTTATTCACCGCTGCTGTGACGGAAGGGTCTCACATTATTTCTCGGTGCACGATCATGCCCTTCGAAAAGCTCCACGAGAATTCAGGAGCAGTGTGCGTCATAAATGCAAGTTATCATCTCTACGTTTCGACTGTGTCAAGAATAGAGGTAACGCAGCGTGAGCTGTGAAATTGGTTGGTTCTACTTCAATGAGATCAAGCAAGAGCTCCAAACAGCTGCTGCCGCAGAGCAGTTGTGTGCGTGCATGCGATTAGATTGAAGCGCTTCAATGGTCAGGCGGTGCCAAGAGATATGACAGAGAAAATGTGAGGAAGCGTATCTCCTCTCTGAGTGGTAGGTCTCCACATCAGGTAGCCTGAAGGGAGTGCATTAAACCATTAAATAAAGCTTTCACCAACTGAGGAGCGATCTATATTTCGAAGGGTTAATTTCCTATATATATATATATATATATATATATATATATATATATATATATATATATATATATATATATATATATATATTTACAGTAGTTTGGAACATTAAAGGTGGGTTTATTATTACAGTGGAAATTAAAACGAAAAGAGAGACTTTAGGTAAATTATCCGATTATTATGTTAAGAACTATTCAATTTACTGTGTAAGACGAAACATGATGAACTATAGTAATACAGAAAACTAAAGAAAGTTATCTTAAACGTGTGGCAGACATCTACCAAAAGAGTTCTGCTTTTGAATGAATTCGGAGTGACATATCAAATGTAAAAACACAATAATGTGCTCTGTTATAAAGATATAAATAAAATGAATCTCTTCAAATATATGGTTAAAAGCTTTCTAATGCGCTATTGTATCTATAGTGTTAAAGAATTTACTGATTTTAATAAAAGAAGTTCATGAGAGTTTCAATCTCTCAATTGACATTGTTTTCCATATGATTTCGGATTATGTAAGTGATGTTAATACCTCTTATACTTCATCACGCCTTGTTCTAGATACTGATTAAATTCCTTTTTTCATGCATGTTGTTTTTTACCCTTTTTGTTTTTAATAGTTTATTTCTTACTGCAAGCACTTTGACCCCATCCTGGCCCGAGTTTTTCTTGGGTAGTCGCTGATTTTTCATAGGCGGGAATGTCATTAATACTTTTGTTTTTATTTATCACGAATATTTACTGCGCATAATATCTGAAAAAATATTGTGGAATAATAAATTGATAACTATACGTATTTATTAAATAATTCCTTTCATAAATATTAAATCCGTACTATCCTTTAGCCCTTGATCGGAATTGATGGGATGGTTCCTTGCTTGTTTCCGGCGAGTAACTTAGATTATCCCCCACGTGGTCATACGCAGTTTGCAACTGACTTTTTTACAATACAGTTTGTTTATTTATTTATTAAAAGGAGATACGATTATATCGCTTTTTTAATTAAACCCGTGTCTTTAGAATAAAACTTCTAATATTTGAGAACTAGGATGTTAATACGGAAAATATTTGCGGAATAATAGGACACCTCACAAGCACTGTTCATTATATAATAATAATTTACTGACAGTGAAACGCTTCTCTAAGAAAGTGAAGAACATTTATTCGACATACCAATAATAAAGTCCATAACCGTAACAAAGACGTACCTTGAGGGGCACTCCCACATTTTAGATTATACTATTTACAATATTTTATAAAAAGAAGTTTTCAATATTTGGTAATTTGGAAATTTTTAGTAGTCTTGTGAGTTTCGAATTATCGAGGTTTGACAGTATATTTTAGCTGATTGGGGCTGCACAGCCCGGGGTTAAGCCGCGTTTAGACTACCTATATTGTGTTGTAAATGTTATACAACATTTACAACACAATTACGTGAGTTCGCTACTTGTAGCATTTGCTACATGTAACATTTGTTACATGTAATGCGCAAAACGTTAAATATTAATTTTACAGACACGATACTCGAAAATATGATATGACGTTTACGAGGAAACCGCATTCAATTATTTTGAGCTCTAACCTCATCACTATGATTCTAAGTAAATAATACAAGCTATTAAAATTGTCACAAACTCTTAAAATGGCCATAAACAATTAAAATTGTTATTAATAATTAAAATGTTAGAAGCAACTAAAATGTTATAGAACATAAAAATTACAATAAACAATTAAATTGTTAAAAACAATTACTCGTAACATTTGTTACATGTAGCACTTTTTCAAAAGGATCTGCTATGCAACGATTTGTAAAACAATACGTAAAAAACGTTACATAAAAATATAAAAAAACTTTATTGTCAAAAGAGCAGTTACAAACTGCGTATGACCACGTGGAGGACTATAAACTAATTTACTCTCAGGAAGCAAGCAAGTGAACATCCCATCAATTCTGATAAAGGGTCTTGAGGCAGAGCCATATTTAACATTTAAACACACTCCTAACAATAAAAAAATAATAAATAAAAATTATTTTTACAAACAAACTTTTATTTAAGCGATGCACTAAAAATAAATAAAAAACGAATAAAATAAGTTAAGGTTTTTATTAAAGTAACGAAATGTAAAATGCTAATATCTCCATACATATTTCACGTTTGTAGATCCTAATAAAAATAAATGTTCTTACTATCTTTATCGCTGAAAATGGTTTAATATTTTATGTTCAATTAAAAAAAACTTGTCGCGCAAAATTTTCATAAAAGTGGATGTTAATTAATTTCATTGGACAGTGACGGGTTGGTAAGTACTTGCCGAAGTATGTATTTTATTTACGATTCGCGCAACAAACTTTTTGAAAACAAATAATTCAACACAAAATATTAAATCATATTCGGCAATAAAGATAGAATACGTTTATTTTTATTAGGATCTACTAATGTGAAAGATGTATGGAGGTATTAGCATTTGACATTGAATTACTTTAATAAAAACCTTAACTTATTTTATTCGTTTTAGTACATCACTTAAATAAAAGTTTGTTTTTAAAAAGGTTTTTATTTATTTAGTAATTTTTACTTTTTATTATTAGAATTTGTTTATTTTTTGTCATAATAATTAATTTTGCTTATTTATTTGTAATACTCAAAGTACCTTTTAAATACAAACTTGTATTAATATATATAAACACATAAATGATATAGCATCCGTGAGATACACCTTCCGATAGCATAAACATCTTTTGAGAAACGATCGTAATCATAGGATGAGGAGTGAAAACGAAAAATGTAGGTTATGCAATGCGTTATATGTGAGAAAGACGGGTTGTATTTCAGGGAAAGCTTCCCGGAAATAATTTTGCCGCGGATTATCTCGGAATAAAATTGTTATAAAACCATTTTCAAGGTTTTTATTTGAAATAGACCTCATAATATTTCATTGTTTATATATGTGTGCCAAATTTCAGTTCAATCGGTTGAGGGGAACTGGTTTAAAATTCGGTTGCAAAATTTGACTCGAGCAAATTAACAAGTCAAGTTACACAAAAGCTTGTAAATAATTTGGTACGTGTTATAATATTAACATAATACCACAAATTGTTACTTAAACACTAGTCATAAGTTAATTCACAAGTATGTATTATTATCAAACTGGAGATTATTCGAAAAGTATAGTTGATAAATCTGTTACGATCCCAGTTGACAAGTTCTATCATTTTATTTGAATTATTATAATTGTTGTTTAATTAATATAACTTGCTCAGCGCTGTGTGTCATAGTTATGATAACTGTAATTGCTCTACTCTCTAAGAATATCATAGTCATGATTATGAGTAATTGGGGTTTGGTGACAAGCTGCAAGTTACGATATGTAATTGCTATAAATACCAATATGACACATAGGACTTGTCAACTGAAAACCGCGGATCGGCCCCGAGCAAAGGGCGTCCTCGACAGGATATGAGCTGGACGGCTTGCACTCGTTTGTAACCACCAATGGGAATTGAACAACTTTTCATTCCAATAATAAAATAAACTGGATTGGCTCACAACCGTCCAGGCGCCATCTTGGTCGCTCCGAGAAATTGTGATAAGAAATACGACAGCCCAGCACCGCCAGCGAAACAGAGGGCAAGAATCAGAGTAAGTTTGGCTTCTCTCCGGAGTGGATGTGCCTTCAGCATCCACCCCGTTATAATTTTTATGTTAAATCTCTCTTCATGTTATATTTCATGTATCGATTACACTCCTCCAGTGTAGTAGTAGTAGTAGTAGTAGTAATAATAATAATAATAATAATAAATTTATTGTCAAAAATAGTACATGTCTCTT
>NNCF01126014.1:614407-628180 GCA_002313205.1 Laupala kohalensis
TCCCATTAATTCCGATCAAGGACCCTAAGGCTGAGGCGGATTCAAAAAAAAATTGCATAAGTTCCTATATAAGATAAAAAGTTAGCTGCTAGTTATAATATTAATAGAATGTCAATATGTTTGTAATTTGTCCTAACTAGTTTGTAATAGTTTTTATTGTACTAACTATTATGGAGAATCATATTATTTTAGATTAAATCATATTTACTTTGTCAACTTGTTTGACTCAGCCTTGCTTTCTTGTTACCAAGTAGGGCTTTGATCCAAAGTTAGACTTACCCGGACGATTCTGGTCCATCTCACTTAATTATTGATGAGTTACGCATCGATTGCCAAGCGAGTAGCCTATTGAATACATCATTTATTAAATCAATCACACGATTGAGTGCTTAATTAGAGCTAAAGGGTTTAATGATTTTCAATTTTTAAGTTCAGGAAGGGAGAACGTAACAAATCGTAATCTTTTAATATATAATAAAATAAATCTTATAAATAGGAAGTAAGCCATTGATGTGCAAGTCCACGAATGCCGAATGATTGCTATTTTGAAGGAGAATTTCGTGATTGGTGTAATTGAATGCTTTAGATAAATCAAGAAAAAAACCTTGAGGATTTTCTCTATGGTTAAAGAAGAGGTAACATCGTTTAAGAAAGAAAATATGGCGCTGGTTGTGGAAAACTATTTCCGAAAACGCATGTTGATCTTCAGAGAGAATGTTATTTTTTGATAGAAACTCTAGAAGACGCATATATAACAATTTTTCAAGGATTTTTGAGAAAGTGGGTAGTAGAAAAATTGGTCCAACATTGTGTTTGTTTCCTTTCGTGTGTAATGTGTCACTTTAGCTCTCTTAAATATGTAAGGAAACTCCCCTTTTGATAAAGAACTATTTAAAATATTTATGAGTGGATTTAATATAATGTGGAACGAAAATTTAACAATAAATTCAGGTATATCATCTATGCCTGTTGAAAATTTTAATGAACTAATGATTCTCCTGATTTCATTGGCGTTAATTTCGGAAATGAACATAGAACGGGGCACGTGGGTGGATATATTTGGAGGACATTGGTTTTGAAATATTGAATTCGTTATTTTCCTACTTCTGAGAAATGTAGCAAGATACTAAACGTAGCAAATATTTTTGCTATATAGCAATGTTACACATTTCCCACTTGTAGATGGAAAAGATCAAAAGGATTTATGTAGCAAGTTTTATCGTCGTCCCTGCTGCCGTGTCTTGCTGATCATAGGTCAGCCAAAATAGGCGTACACAATGTCACGAAGTACTAATTATGCAGAGGACCCAATGTCACCATATACGTTTAATTATTTAGACAATTCTGCAATTGCGTATAAACAATTGATGCTTTTATTTGTTGAGAATTAAGCTACAATACTACCCACTCAGGGATCATCACATAACCGACAATTAATTTTTTGAAATTATTTAATTGTTTATAACGATGTTAATTGTTTGTATAATTTAATATTTTTTCAACATATTATAACAATTTTAATTGTTTTATCACTTAAATTTATAAGAGTTTAATTGTTTGTAAAATTTAGTTGTTGCAAAAATTTAATTGTTATAATTATTTAATTATTTATAGCGATTTAGCTTGCTATTACTATTTTAATGTGAGTAAAATTAATTGTTTATAAAATATTATAACAATTTATATGACCTTAAAATTTAGTTATTTTAAACAATGTAATTGGTTTTAACAATTTAATTTTCTATTGTAATGGTAATGTTTTATAACATTTTAGTTATTAGTAACTTTTAATTATTTAAAAGAAATTAATTGTTTATGACAACGTTTATTGTTCATAAGTATTTAATGCAATGTTTTATTTATATCCGATGGTCGTGAAAAGATTAGAACTCATAATAGTTGAACGCAATTTCCTCGTTAAACACATATTTTCGAGTACGTCTTTAAATTTGCTTATTTAACGTCTTGCGAATTACACACGCAACTATGGTTACAAAAATTTATGAAATCGCGGGGTAGGTCTCCGAAGGGGTGCATAGTTGCAACAACATGTGTAATAAAATGCCTGAGATAATATACTCGAAATAAAAACTTTTCTGTCGATTCGAGCACAAGAAACACTGTAAAGCGAAAAAAATGCCGCAATGCTTCGTCCATAAAAATGAACATTTTTACCGTAGCCTACTAAATATAACATAATTTTTTTATTATGTTATGTGATAATAAACTTACATAAGTNTAGCCTACTAAATATAACATAATTTTTTTATTATGTTATGTGATAATAAACTTACATAAGTTTCAAGCATAGGAATCTTCATTATTGTTGTGATGACATAAAGACCAAGACTACTAGTTGGTCTTCAAAATAACAAACCATAGTTTTGACAGCAATGTACTTTCCGAAATTAGCACAGGTCATTTTGAAAACGTCCAAAATGAGTTCTCACAAATCGCATCTTCCAAACCTAGCTTTGGTCGTATTATTCGTTCAACTGCTGAATTCGGGTTTTCGACGTAACATGTGTATGTGTTTTTGTTTCCGCCAAAACTCAGAAAGGATACAACAGATCGAAGCCTAACTTGAGAATTGGATTTTAGTGCGTTAGGAATGGAAGACTTTCTGGTCAACTCATTCCGACTTTACTAATTGACCGCGTACCACTTTCGGTTTCTAAAAATTTAATTTTTTATAAAGTCAATTAATTTTTTGTGTGTACTAAAATGTGCGATCAGATTGCCAAACACTATTATCTTGCGACGTAAAATTTTTACATGCTGCGAAGAATACGATCACAAAGAAGAGTTATTACAAAAATTAATAAAATGTCAATAATGTAAAGTTAACGACGCATTGTTTAATAACAAGGTTTGGGCAAATGTTTTTAACTATTATTGAGGTATATAATTAGAAAGTTATGTGGGGTACACTCCAGATTTTTAATGATCGGTCAAATAGGTTCCATCAGTGGGAATATTGTACCCAATGAAATGATTTATCTCTAGCCAATTCAATAAAGGTTTTGAACAGGAAAAAATTGGCGTAAAGCTGAATTTTTCTCCACTGATAGACCACTTGCCAAGGATCATTTTTACAAAAGTCTCTAATAATCCCCCTGGACTTAACCCCCCAGCTCCCCTCAAAGTTGTAAAATGTGAACATTCGCGAAAAATTCATTATCTCTGTTACTAAAGATCAGATCGAGTGCAAATATTTTTTGTTTTATTTATTATTACATACGCTACAATATTAAGTATCTTCATATTTGCGATTAAACGAATAGTTTTCCATCGATTATAGAAAATCTGTGGAAAAAAAACGATTTTTCATATCGAAATTTTTGTTTTTTTGGTGAAATTATACCGAAAAAATCTTTGTGTAAAAGTTATAGTTCATGGTTTTGTAAATATATTGATGCCAATTTTCATGTATTTATATGAGATACTGAAGCCGGGGAAGTAAAAAGACGAAATAGCATGCGTCATAACAGTGTAGTAATCAGCAATGTAGCAGTTATAGTGCTTGCGGCAACTGAAAATATAAGACATATCGTGATTCAAGTTTGTTCTGTGGCAAAATTAGTCCTTGGATAAATTTAAGCGATTTGACCCGCAGGAAAATCGAAATTTTTTTGTTGATCACACCTTTAGGAGTGGTTTTCCTAAATTTACCTAATAATAACTTACCAAGATCTTAGAGTCGTTTCCGCTTGGTTTTCGTACGCCAAGAACGAATCTGAAATCAGAATTACATTTGAACATGAACTTGAACACTTGTTGACCAGTTTTGTTCTATTTTTAGTAAATTTGATTTTACGAACCACTGTAGTGGAAAGGACGACACTTGGTTACTAGAGACATCGGAAAATATCTACATCAAAGCGTGTATGAACCGCATATCTGTTGAGGGTCAGATACTGCAACCCTGTTCTTTGTTTTTTTGTTTTAAACTAAAGCATGAGACATCTGACAGCGACGAAAGGACTCTGACTATGATGGACTCTGATGGCAGTTTAGGGTTGAAACGAAGTCCAAGACTGACTGGATAGAATACATTAAATGCAAAAGGTGAGTACATGAGACTTGTTCAATTTACTGGCACAACGATGTGAACATTGTGGCCGAATGGAAATACAAAAAAGAATTGTGGAGGAAAACGGCAATAATTTAAATTAAATATCCTGAAACTTTATAACTTAATAATCCTTTTCTACATTTTAAAGTTTAGTGTTTATTGTAATTGGAGTAATTTAACTTTTGCTAATCTTCTAAAATCATTTTTGAGAGTTAAAGTAAAAGTAAATAAACTGACAAACCTGTGTTTTTCTCCATACGCCATCTGTCCCACACCAATACAGCATCTGACCGTGCTAGCAATATATTCAAGCAAAACCATGCTAGTAAAAAACGATTCTTCGGGAGAAAATGATTCTACTTTATTAAAAAGATTTTTAACGTTTACAAAATGGAATTAAATTCCAACGATTGTGAACTACTGAATAACGTTGAAAGTTTCGGGTATTGAACATACATTTTGGAATTTACAAAAATAGAAAGAAACTGCGGCATCTGTCTCCACTTAACCCTATAGTATTTTATTGAGATTAGTGCAAAAAAAGATGTTCAGACATTTTTTTATGTTATATCATTAGACAAGTGTTCACAAGGGTTCATCTATGAACCCTATACTCTTCGTGCACAATGAGTGACATATCTTAATTGTTGAGCTTCTGTGAACAATTTCTTCAAACCTCATAGATCCATTCAAAATTTACGCCTTTGAGTTTTAAAAAAATTGTAGATGAAATGATTGGACATAGTACGCCTGCCTTTATTAATTACAAACTCATTTATTAGTTACTGGAAACCACGAGGCTGCACTTCTTCGCCAGAACCATATACAAGTACTTACGTAACACTATGTAATATTCACGCCATCGATCCGGATAAACAATCGATACATCGTTAACCTGTGACGTCACGCTATCGATCGATATCGACCCATCGACCGGGCAGGTAGCCCGCGCCTCTAAAAGGGCGAGCCGGGACATGTGAGCATTCATTCTCTCTCTAAACGTCGTCCGAGGAATCAACATCACTTCTGATTTAGTACTCTCATCATTCGGCGAGCTATCTGGCGACTTCCCCTTCAGTCTGTACCAGGAGACAGCTGGAGGAATTATTCTCAACTTGTAGATCATCTCGTGAGTGCAGCGACACGCCGTTGAATCGCCATGTGATGATCGGTCTTCAATTCAACTCAACTGGGCATCAACTCAAAGCCATTCAACTAGACATCGGCCCACGCCAACCAAATTGAATTTTAAGGAACGGATCATCTAATCACTGTATGACCGGAATTTCTGCTTTGTATCATCATTATTTTTCAACTTCTATATTGCTTGTTATTAAGTTGTTTGTTGGCAATCAGTGTTCAACCATACCCCATCTACCTTCCTCATTTTCTAATTTATCTAAACATTTTGGTCCTTCGAAACTCATGTGCAGGTATTTTCAGCAATTGTCTGCACAAAAGGATTATAAAACCATCGAAAGTGGCTTACCTTTGTTAAACCGATAAACAAATGTATAATATCAATAAATCGGTTCCTTGTAATAGGGGAGAAGACAAAAAAGACATATTTACATGCTTTTCCCTTGTATTTGAGAAATTTGTGTCCTCGAGATCACAGTGAGTGTATTCTGAGCAAAAGACCATCATTTTTCCCCTTTCCCCATGCTTGTGCCACTCCCAGCCGAAGGAGTACATGAGTATCACGAACACACCACCTTCAGCATGAAATGGCGGCGTCCGTCGTCGATGCGCTAATCTGAATATCCGCACATCCATTGTACCGAAATTGGATGGAGCAAACATCTACACAAGAACATGCCGGCTTCGTTGTGTCAACAAAGACAAAGAGAAAGCGCCCGCCCAATCTCTCCCTGGAGCCCCTTAATCCCACATTAATCCGCGGGCGTGATCGCAAACGCGAGCTCTTCTCTTTATATTTGCTCGTGCTGAGTGTTAAGTTAAGGTAAACTCACCTCTTTGATAGTAATAGCTCTAGTATGTACATGTTAGTAATTGTTCGCACCAAGTTTCGCATCTCCAGCTTCGTAGAATGAAGTTCAAGGTGTCTTGGATTACGGTAATGCGAAATTTGTTGAATATGTTCATTGTATGTTACTGTCCAAATTTACCTTAAGTATTGCCCTGTTTGGTAAAAAATGTAAAATATAAGAATATATTTCTTCAAATTTTAAAAAAATATTGTTTACATTCATTCTCGTTTTATATTGGTCTAGTTTTATATTGGTTTTTCTTCGACATTTTAAGTAAAATACACTTCGCAATACACATGTCTATATATCCAGTTGGATTTTGAGTTTTCTTAACGCTGACTTACGTGGAGGATTATCTATGTGTGCTTATCCGTACTCAAATTCATGATTCGACAAAATCTCTCAGCATGATGTCCCCTGAAAATAATACGATGTTTTTGTTGAAACGTATGAAGGAACAAGCTAAGAATTTTCTATGTGCAGGAAAGAAATGTGTGTACGTATGAAAGAGAAAAAGTGCTAACAGACGAGAAACCTACAAATTTTTCAACGTCCAGACCGCCTCCGTCACACAATCAACCTTTTTTTAATGAGAACCAGATCGTTCCCGAGGGTCAAATTGGTCGGAGTGATTGCCTGCTACAGCCTTCTTCCTCTTCTGAAATCACGGAACCCCGACCTGCGTGGAAACTAAGAGGGTGTAATGAGACGTGACCTCGAATTATTTGAGGTTAATTAAATAAATTTAATCAAATTAATTTTAACAATCTTATCTATTCACGTAATGAAAAAGTAACCGCTCAGTGTTGGTATTCTCTCATACTCCAAACTCAGATGTGTTATCGAAATGCATTCACTAAACTCAGTTTGTATCCTATTTCCAATCTCAAGAATTCAAACCAAGCTTTTGTACAAATCCCCGGGTAAACATTTGCCTACTGTGAAAGCTTATACAAAACACACATAATGACGAGGAACATAAATACTTCATGCATGTTCGTAAACAAGTGATTACTAATAACAAAACATCAAAATTAATGAACAATACTTTTACGAGATATCAATGGTGATTTAAGTAGGAATATTTATACAAAAACCACAAAATTCACATATACAATCGTTTACAACCTTTAGATTTTATTCACTTGGTTACAGCTATTTACCCGTCACGGCCGTCAGACTTCAAAGCCGGATCCTATTACTTGTATATGTGTCTCCATTTGGCCCTGACCCGTTCAATACGGGTGAAGGTTAGTATTTGAGCTTTTTCGGTTTTGGAACAAAAAGGGAAATCTGTTTGAGCGATCGACATCAAAGTTTTTTTTTCCTTGCTCGTAGGAAATTCTTGTCTATCGCATACAATTTCCTTCCCCCAACCCAACAGGCAGGGAAGGCGATGGATATGAGTGAACAATCCCTCGACAGGAGTGGTCACGGGGTAGGTCCTAAGTTTTGAATTGAGTATATTACATTCACTTATCGACACAAAAATTAAGTTTGACGCAATTCAAACTACGAAAACGCAAAGAACACAAAATTTCCAGACAGGTATTAATTGTTTGAAGGGGTGGCTAACAGGAATTACTCTTAAGTGTGGGACACGTAGGTGAAGCACATCCTTCTGTGAAGTTTTAGCACATTAAAAAATTAGCCACTCAATTGGGATAGTGTATATGGGATACGGAGGATCTCGATTGGATAAATGTGATTTTCTCATCTTCTATAGCGTACTTTACTGAACCTTCTCACAAGAGTTTAGCCATCCCTGTCATCGTAAAGAGTACTTTTCTCGCTTGATTTCTGCGAAATCTTCACGCCATGGCATTCTAAAGGTTGCCTTGCGAGTATGGAGTGACTCACGATACTCAGGTTAGAAGAGTCTAGAAAACAACTTTATGAAAAATTTCACACCGATGTTGTTCAAAATACAAATGTTATGGGGAGATGAAGAAAGAAAGTCGTTAATTTTTCCTTTCAGTGTTCTGGCAAATTACACTATTCACCCAAACTCTCTGACGGCGTTATTAATCAGTTAATGAGTTGTCGACAAATATTACACACATTTCACTCTGTACTGTTTTACCGTTGTGTAGTTTTTACTTTGTCATTTCCACTCAGGATCTTTCAAGCACAAGATACCTCATTTGTCATTACTGAAATGTTGGTTCGCTTTTTAACCTTGAGTCTCATTTGTGACACCAGATGGAACGTCCACCTGGCCTTAAAGATAAGAATTGTGATATCTGATTCTTACTTTTGCTGCTGCGAGTTTGCTTAGTCGGCAGTGATACCTATTCACGTAACATTACGAAACTTGCTAGTTAACGTTATATGTATAAATACCTAGTGACTTTCATAATTTGTAAGGTGAAATATAACGGGTTGTCACAGAATGTGGCTTAATGAAAAGCAAAAATTATAGACAACTTCGCCGAACTCGAAGCAAGAAGGCAATTTTGAGGTATGAAAGTTTTAATAGAATTTTACATTACTAAGAAAATATTTAGGTATACATTAACTGCATAAAAAGAAAGTAATTGTAAAACTGTACAGGTGATGGTGTACTATAGTCAGTTACGGAAACGAGAAAACGGGCGGGGGCAAAAAGGTCATTTGACCCTTCATATCTCTAGGCTTAGATCCCCCCTATCTTGATCCTGCGCTCACCAGCATGGCGACACGACGACATTTCAAAATGACCCCTTTTTGGTGTGTATCTCAGTGTATATTGTTCCAATAAATGTGAAAGTTTAATAAAGGTGAGGTTCCTTCTACCTACCGTACAAAAATGATCGTAATTCACATCGTCCTCGGTGCAGCGGTGTTTTTGAAAGACATTGTAGTATATGCACTGGTTTTCCGAAAATAGATTGTCGCTTGAATGGAACAAGATATTGAGATGATTTTGGGTGGAAAATGAAACTTGTTAAAATCTCTATATAGCAAATTTTTGTGAATTTACAACATATTCTTGAAAAATACAGTATATTTTTTCATTTTTTATTCAAATTTATATTACGTATCAAAACAGCTATAGAGATCTGTAAAAAATTTCAGCATCAATTCTGAATTTCATTAGAACAGTATTCTACTCTAAGAGTTCGTAGAAAACGATTGTAGAAGTCGAAAAATATTTTTGAAAAATAAGTAAAAATGCTTTATAGATTTAATATTTAGATCTTAAATATTGAAGATGGTACTAAAGTGACTTAAAAACCATTCAGAACCTGTTTTTGACACAGAGAGAGGGCATAACAGTGGCGAACTCGATATCACTTGGGGCGATATTCTGAGACGACTGTCTCCACACCGGACACATTCGACCGGGACACGATGTTTTCTTTTCTCAGCTATAATTATTAAGTAACAGAGTTTTCAGTTGTAATATTTCGTCAAGTCGGGTTCTTTCTTTCTTTCTTTCTTTCTTTCTTTCTTTCTTTCTTTCTTTCTTTCTTTCTTTCTTTCTTTCTTTCTTTCTTTCTTTCTTTCTTTCTTTCTTTCTTTCTTTCTTTCTTTCTTTCTTTCTTTCTTTCTTTCTTTCTTTCTTTCTTTCTTTCTTTCTTTCTTTCTTTCTTTCTTTCTTTCTTTCTTTCTTTCTTTCTTTCTTTCTTTCTTTCTTTCTTTCTTTCTTTCTTTCTTTCTTTCTTTCTTTCTTTCTTTCTTTCTTTCTTTCTTTCTTTCTTTCTTTCTTTCTTTCTTTCTTTCTTTCTTTCTTTCTTTCTTTCTTTCTTTCTTTCTTTCTTTCTTTCTTTCTTTCTTTCTTTCTTTCTTTCTTTCTTTCTTTCTTTCTTTCTTTCTTTCTTTCTTTCTTTCTTTCTTTCTTTCTTTCTTTCTTTCTTTCTTTCTTTCTTTCTTTCTTTCTTTCTTTCTTTCTTTCTTTCTTTCTTTCTTTCTTTCTTTCTTTCTTTCTTTCTTTCTTTCTTTCTTTCTTTCTTTCTTTCTTTCTTTCTTTCTTTCTTTCTTTCTTTCTTTCTTTCTTTCTATTTCATTTCATTTCATTTCATTTACAAATACTACTATTCTTGATTGAATGTTAAATACTTCTTTGTAGTCCTATGGCATCTCCAACTAAAAATATATTTGAATAATAGTAGGCAGAATAAAATGTGAATTTGAGTTCTATGTCTAAATAAATTTCCTTCCTTTTTTTCGCTCGTATTGAAAAAACTTTAAATTTACTCATCCGTTTTCATAGGATTTGTAATTTTCAATTGAAATTAGAGAATTCACTTAAAATGTGGGACTTATTGTTTTATATGCAAACAGTGTACGAAGTCTATGAAGTAAATGATATTTAATTGTTACTTATGAAGCATAATTTTACGTTTTTTATTGAATAGAAGCGCCCGTTGCTACCCAATAGTCACATTTTTAGAACATTCGAATTCTGTGTCTAAATAGCGAAGCGGGCGAAGGAACATTAAGTTTATGAGTACAATATAAACAAACGGCTATTCTGTTATGTAAAAGGCTTGAAAATGCGTTTGGACTTTCAAGTGAGTCATATGTTCACCAAGATGGATGAGTCAGAAGCAAAACGAGTCTCTCTCGTCATTGCGCCTTCTTTCACCTTTCATTCATGAATATGGCCGTCAAAAGAGACATTAAAACTATTATTATGGCTTCAGTGAGTTTGAATGATTACTCGCAAATGATGAAAGAGATGACACAACGGTGGGAGAGCACCATAACTGGGAAGGGTTGGTGACTGGGATTCGCAAAGCAATGGAAGAGAAAGTCGATGGCGTACGACTCAGCAACAGTGGGGGATAACAAGCTGTCAATATGATCTTGGACCGAAGCGAGCAGCAGATGCCGTCCCGCATTCGTCTGGAAATTGCATCAAGCAAACGAGGAAGGAGAGAGGAAAGGACAAATGAAATAAACGGGGAAGAGCGCATTTAAAATTCTGAAACATAAATCACTTTTTGACAGCTGCCTGACGACTGACTCGTGCGGTCTCTTACTCAGTAGAGCTTTTCTTCTGAATGAGAACTTGTTCCCAGCCGGCGAGGCGCAGGGCTGTGGAATCGAAGGGTGACTATCGCACGCAGTCGGGAGTCATATATCAATGATACAAAATAAAAAACAGCTTTCATGTAAGCTTTCAATGAAATATTTCACGTTGGAATGAACAAATTTAGACACTTAGCTTGAGGGTAAAATTGGCAACTCATCCTCATACGGTTTCTATTTTCGTGCAAAACGATCAGTATTTATTGTTATTATAAATATACTACATTACACGATGACTCCATGATTTCTTTACATTAACATAGTTAAAATTTATTGAAAATAAATTCATATGTTACGAATTGGGATTGACACCCTTCAACTTCTTATTACTGTTGACCAGATAATCAACCGTTGTGAAGACAGGACTGTTTTTGGCATAAAAGTTGCCATTGAGCACCCGTCATTAATTATAAGAGAAATTATGCAAAATCAGTCGTTCATATACAATTTCATTTCAATTATGATTTATCATTTCAGTAAGAAAGGCGTGACATTTCTTTTAAGAGAAAAGGCATCCCTGGATAAGAGAGACGGCAGTGAAGTTCCTTTAGTTATACATTTTCTATTTTACTATTTACACTATATATTTTACTATATTATTTATATGTGACAAAATAAAAAGAAATATTATGATAAATTTGCTCCGGGTGAGGAGGGGGGAGAAATACACCCCTTTTCATTTTCTTTCCTCGTGAATGAATCAATAAAAAATTATTAAATACAATTATGTATTTTAAAAAAATATTTTAAACCGAAATTTAAATATTTGTAAACTATGGTAGAAAAGGTTGCATTACAGGTTTTTTTGACACGGTTGACACATTTTGTTTCATATTTTACGTGTAAAACAAAGAAATGTCCATTGCATTTTTTTTTCAATTTTGGATCATTTAGAAAAACATCGTACATTGCTGAAAGCACTCTTTTCAATATAAATATATCATACCCTCTAAACTTGTCAGAAATAGTCCAACATGAGCTACTCATTTTGATGACGTATTTTGTTGGAAAATGTTACGGCACCCCGCAAGCTCAGATGCGATGTGGGTATTTTTTGGGGGTAGAAGCTGGATTCACCATAAACCACAACCTTTATGATAGAGTTCCCTGCCACCAGCTTGGTTTCCCCAAGCAATCAAACACACGTGTAATAACAATAAAATATGCCTTTAATACAAGTTAAATTGAAATCTGCGTATTGACAAATTTGAACGAACTCTCAAATCATAAATACATGTTTGAATTTGTTATTACAGAGTTATTGCTATCTGAAAGCAACAATTACACACAGATATAAATATCGGTGTTATCAATTAACTCGGAAATCTACCCAGATTATCCGAATCTCAAAAATTTACAAGTTGCTATCCCGAAATAACTAACTGTTCCAAGTTACGTCATTCGCGCCTAATAGCAATGTAATAGAATTACCGCAGCNTGTTACAGTAGCAATTCTCAGTGGTCTGACGACCAACACTAACCAAGTCACATCTCAAATAACCTAGGTACTTCCATACACTCCGCAGAGTCTCAAGTCTGAAAGTGTTTGAGGATCTTCAATCCTCCCAATATATACAGAAGCGGAGGTCACGTGATCACGCCCTCGCTAACGCACTGAGCACTCTACATCATCTTAGTCACCCTTCAGTTTCTGAGAACACGGTGTCTTTACCGATACGCCAGCGTCCTTCGCGGGCTGACCATTATTTTTGCATCCGCTGGAAATATTCCATTTACACTCGCCACGCGCTTCTGCAACATTCTTCTGAGGCCATTCCTACTCAATTTTCAGAAGTAGATGGAAACTATTCAGCCTCTACACAATGAACGGGAAGGTTTAGTGGCGGGTATTTTTCCTTATTTGGCGGTGACAGGCCCGACCCTTATTCTCCTTAGGAATTTCCGGCTAGCAAAATGCTTGAAAATGTTAATATTTCAAAAATCGATAGACTGCACTGGTCCTGATGTTACAGAAAAGATCATGAAAAATGAATAGCCCAGATGTTACAGAAAAGATCATGTATAGCCCAGTGACAAGCGAGAACTGTACTGCCCAGGTGGGAGGCAAATTAACCACGGTAGAGCTTTTTCTGATGGCTCAAATAAATGTTTAAAATAGTTAAAAAGGGGTAGGAAGAAAAAGAAAAATATCTGACTAAAGTCTTTTTGCCTCTCTTGACATTTTGAATTTTGTCAAATATAGACAATTTAAGTTTTCACTATAATTTTTTTTATTACATTTAATAGGTCAGGATAATTTCCGTGAGATGTTGAAAGCAAGATCGTGTGGCTAGTTATGACAGATTTCAATTTTTTCTATTTCAAATGGTGGCTATTGCCTTGACGACCTCAAGTCATGATATATTTTGAAATCCCAATTAAATTAAATCCTTTTTTTTACGAAAAAGTACTTATGAAAATTCTGTAGAAAAATATAGAGATGCATGTTACAAAATTGAAAAAAATATTAAATGAAAGTGACCCCCATTTCGTTTGTGATGCGAAAGAAAAATAATTTTTTTCATTTGTAATATTTACTTTATAATGTTATGCACCATTCACATTTCATTTTTAGAAACATAATAAAAAATAAGAATAAATTTTTTTTTCATGAACCTTACACTTCGGCGATATTGAAAACATTTGCCAAAATCGAACTCCTTGTAAAAATAATAAAAATAAAACTAAGCA
>NNCF01126014.1:628221-725704 GCA_002313205.1 Laupala kohalensis
AAAAATGATTAATATAACACTAAATAAAATTAGAAAACGGTTTTAAATAAGAGGAAAATGTAATTCTATAATCTTCCACGAGGTTATAGAATTTCTGTGTGCTTTCGTTGCTCAACCCAAGTGCCCTGCTATAGGATGTTCCTGTAGGCTTCATTTCTAAAACTTCGGTGTGTTGGGATAAAGAAACTATCCCTATGTTTCCTATCTATTTTATCTTTGAATGAATGTTCAATGTCATTTCTTTCTTCCGATTGTACGACCGTTCTTCCTGCGTATACGGCCATGAACGATCGGTATTTAAGTGGAGAATAAAATTATTAAGAAGAGAATATTGAAGATGGCTATAAAAACGTGAGAAGAATTCTGCCAGAAATTATTGGAATATGTGCAAAACTGTTCCTAAGATGGAACGCAATGATGACATATGAATAATAGTTTTATAACTAATAATATGGAAGCAAGTATTGGAGGCCCGTAGTAAGTGTGGTGAGGCTTGGATATATTTGCTAGACGTATCTTTGCTATAAAAACTGTTTGAAAACCAGCAGTGTCTTTTAAATGAGTAAAAACAGGTATGTTTAGGTACTTCATTAGAAACGGCCATATAAACTAATTAATAACCCAAGGAATCTTACAGTGTAGTGGTGATGAGAAACACAGTAAGTAGAAGAACCAACGACCTTCAGTGTGGGTTCTTTGAACAACCTTGGGTGGTATGTGGCGTCCTCTGAGGCATGTCCATGTACAGAATATGTGTAAATAGCGATTTGTACCCCTAGATAGCGATTTGAACGAGTTGGGGGATCAACTTGAGAAACAACTCACGTGATTTTTAATAAAAACTGGGTACATGAAAAGAAAGTAAGGGGAAATAACTTAACGGGCAACAGTTTTGAAGAAAGTTCTATAACTGGAAAACTGTAAGGAAAAAACAGAGGGTGCAACAGGAATATTGCAGCGAATGTTAAGGAACAAAATAGGGAATAGAAAAAATTGTGGTACGAGAGACCACGTGGCAGGAGAAAAGACAAAAGTGTGATAAACATATTCCTAATGGACTAGATAGAACATAACAAAGGAACCGTGAAGGGGTGTACAACCGGCTAAAGAAAACTCAGGTACCTCGTGGTGCAAACGAGGAAAATAAAGGAGAATGGAAACACTGGGGGAGGAGGCGGTAATGGACATAGGCGGAGGAAGTTATCATCCGATAGGCGAGGGGCGGGGCGACAGCGTGCTCTCACCGTGGGTGAGTAACATGTCTAGTGGACGGAGTGAGGTAAAGAAAATAAAAGGAAATGAGGGAATAGCAGTGCGTACTAGAAGGAGAACTAAAGCAAGAAAGGAAAAAGAAGGAAAGAAGATAAAAGGTATGACAAGCTAAAGGAGATTTTCAAAAGTGAAAAGTTTAGAAAAATATCCGGAGGAATGCAGGATCAGATACGAAATGGTGTGGATTAGTTATGGCAGTCGGTGAAAATAGAGCAGGAAAAGAATGAAGCTGTACAGGGGAATCTATCCTTGGTAGAAAGTGTGGGAGATTTGACGGATAGGTTAGACAGGGCAGCGACAAACTTGATATACCAAACGGAAGGAAAGGATGCACCTAGAGTAGAGGGCACGATAATAAATGTAGTAGATGAACGGTGTAATGGGATCCTGGAAAGGATGATAGAAGAGTTGAAGAAATTTGGCAATCGGAGGGAGTACGATGAGGATGGAATTAAGGAATATGTACAACGTACGGAAGATGCACTGAAAGACCAGAATATGAGAGAGTTAGGGAAGGATAGAAGGAGAGAAGGTGGGTACGTCTGGAAGAAGGACTTCAAAATCTAAGGAACGAAAATAAAGAAGAGATGAACTATGTGTGTACGCAATTGCAAAATGTGAAACAACAAACAAAGGGTTGTGGGAAGGGTAATGCTGGGAGTGCAACAAGGAGTAGAAAAAATGGGGATAGGAGAAAGAAATAAAATAACTTATGTGCGGGTAGCAGCGAGGATAGTGACAGAGAAGCAAGGGAAGGGGAATGAGGAACGGATAATAAAAGTCGAGAAATGGAAAGAGAAAAATATAGATATTGTGGAATATGTAAAGGGAAAATCGCGGGAGAAGGACAGGAAGTTACGTGTTGTGAATAGTTGGGCTACGAGGAAAGGAAACTTGTTATTACGTAAACCGACTGCAGAGGATGAGGTTATACTACGGGAGGAGTTCGAAGGGAGTGAAGACGGTGAGAGACGATACAGGTGAGAGACGGAGATTGCCGGCGCGGAGAAGCGATGATAGTCTATGGAGTACTAAAGAGGAAACGGAAGAGCGGTTTATCCAACAGATAAAAGAGAATCTAGAAAGGGAGCAAGAAGCGAAGAAGAGATAAATGTACAAAAGCGATTTGAAGGGAAAGAGTATTGTACAGAAATACATAATAGATGTGGATAGGGAAACGGCGCAGCAACTACGACAAAAGAAAAGAGTATATTTTGGTTTCACATCATACACGGCTGAGCAGGTACGCTCCTACAAATGTCAACGGTATGACCATTAGGCGAAAAATTGTGAGGATAAAGAGGAAACCTGCGGATGACAGAGGCACAGTTTTAAAAAGTGTACAGAGAAAGACAACCCGCCGAAATGTGTGAACGGAAAGGGAACGGGAGTGGACACTCCGCGTAAGATACTTCTTGTGGAGAGTATGTGCGGATGAGCGAGACTTTGCGACAACGAACACTTGATGATTATTATTAAAGTCTTAAACTAAACATGCAACGAAATAAAGCGGGAACGAGTGAAATGGTAGAGTATGTACAAAGAAACAAGGTTGACGTATGTGCATTACAGGAGCCGAATACGTGGCGAGGACAGCTGACAGGATTGCCACACGGTTATCGGGTGAGACAAAAGAAAGAAGGGAAATTGGCAACTGTTATAACGAATAGATGTATTGAAATATTACGCATATAAGAATTTTATGACAAAATCATAACCGTGATGCTGGAAAGAGATGGAATAACATTGTTGTTAGTTAATGTTTATGTACAATACATGGAGAGGGGCGGAAAGAGTTCGACATAGAAGAGAAGATAGTACAGCGCAAAGTGAAACATGACGTCGTACTCTGTGAGGACTGGAATACGGGATCTCAGATGTGAGAGGATAAAATACTGAATGAATGAGGAAAAATGTTGGAAACGGTAATAATGAGAAACCAATTGAGATTATGTAATACGTATGGAAAGGTAACATTGCAAACATTAAATAGAAGATCAATAATAGACACAATGCTGACAATGATACAGATAAATGTGTGGAGGTGCGAGAATGGGGTGTGGTACGAAAGAGAGAAAGTGACCATATGTCAATAACTTTTAGTATCGACAAAAGATAAGGTAAGGGAAGGAATGAAGTACGGTCAGGAAAAGTTGAACTACAGAAGAGTAAATTGGGAAAGGTATCATAAAGAGGACAAGGAAAATGAACAGTATATAGCACATTTGGAAGAGGAGGACATAGGTCGAAGAGTAGATTGGATATAGTGTGATATGCCACGAAAGGTGGAGAAAAGTTGTCGAAAGAAATGACGGATATTGGGTAGGACAATGTTGATGGGGTGGAGAATTCACACAGTTAAGGCGTAAACTACCCGCGGTGGAAGGGAAAGAGAGATCATAAACAGGGAGAACTGAGACGAAAATGAGAGTTGGGATATTAGATAACGAATAAGAAATAAAAGCCGAAAATAAAATAAAAGAAGAAAGTAAGTTGGAGACTGTTTGTGGAGGAAAATATGAGTACAAATGTGTGGGGGAAATCATATGTGATAGGGCGTGACAAGCTGAAGAGACAGAATGTATGGAATAATGTAATAGGACAGACGGGATTGAGGGAAGGATGGAAAGACTCTGGGGAAACACTTATAAAGGAGTTGATAGTAGCGGAAGAGAGGGTTTTTAGACTATAAGAAGTGGACTATAACGACGTAACTGAGGTAGCGAAATAGATAAATGAAACAGGACTGAAGGGAATAATTATGCGACTACAGTAAAAGAAAAGTAGAAGATTTGTTAACATCACAGCGAAATGATTCCGCATATGCAGAACAGGTATATACAAGAATTGGTAAAGTTGTATAATGCATACTACTATGGCTATTATCTGAAAGTCTGGAAGGTATGGGCACTGCGGTTGTACCTAAAAGGACGAGATAGAGATAACACGAAAACGTCATCCAAACCTATAACGTTGCTGCTAGTACTGGGAAAGGTATTGTATAGTATTGTAGGGTAGAAGAGACAGGAAAAGCAGACATCAGATAACTTAAGTAAATGGCAGTAAAGGAAAAGTGACGGAGGATGCGATCCAGGAAGTGATTCCAAGAGTGAAAAATTGCAAAACAAAATATGTCCGTCTCATAAATTGATTATGAAGGAGCGTTTGACAGTGTTCTCTGGGAAGAGCTATTTAAATTTATAAAAGGAATGCAACTTGGGGAGAAGGTGGTTAAACCAGTAAGATCATACTTTGAAGACTGGAATGTATTATTAGAAGTGATTTAAAAATTGACTGAAATTTGAAAACGTATTATTAGAACTGAGAAAATGATTTGAAAATTGACTAGAGGATGCCCGCAGGGCAGCATCACTGGCCTAGTATATTGGAATGTAAAATGAAATGAAATATTACTGGAAATGAAAGAGGAAGGGCAGGAGACTGTTTCATATGCGGACCATGTGCTGTTATTTACGTATGGCAACAGCAGGATGGAAATAAAGAAAAAAGGAACCAAGTTGTTAAGAAAATATGAAGAGAAGAGTAAGAGAAAGCGTTTAGTGACATCGAGAACGAAAACAATAAGAATGGTGATTGGAATATGGGCGATAAGGAGTAGAAAACCAATTATAAAATTAGAGGATTGGTGGTTGAAAATCAAAAGAGAAATAAAATATTTGGAAATAATATTGGATGAGATGCTGACATTTGATTTGCATATAGAGTACATCTGTGGAAAGGCGAAGAAAATATATTATAACTTAATGCGAGTGGGAATAGATAAATACACAATTGGGAAACGAGAAATAAGACTATTATATAAAGACGTTTTGCAACCAATCATAGGATTTTGTGCAAGCAGTTGGAGGGAGAAAGTAAACCACATCCATATACAAAGAAATCTTCAGAGTCTACAAAAAACTTGTATGAAGCATTGGAGTGGTGGATATAGAAGTATTTCAAGGAAAACTTTGTAGTTGGTTGTATGGATAATGCCAATAGATCTGACGATGCAGAAAATGGCGCTACGGTGCAAGGTGCGGCGAGGAGAAAATGTAGGAATAGATACGACAGAAATATCTCGGAGAGACAAGAATTGGAGATAGGAAATTACCAACAAATTAATGAGTTGCTGGTAAATACGGTGGGAAAAGCGGAAAGGGGACTGTATAAATTTATAAAATACATAAAATATGCAGAACGAAACAAAAGATGGTTCAACCCAAGTGCAGCACTCATGCAAGTACTAACGGGGCATGTGGATATCAATGTCTATCTAGCAAAAATGCATTTAAGGGAGACGACGGAATGTTGCTGTGGGAAAGGAGAGGAGGATGTCAACCTTATATAACACAATTGTGAGACGAACGGGGAAGAATGTGCGGGGTGGATAAAACTGATGCGAATGGATGGGAAAATAATAGATGGAGATAGGGTGGAGCACATTACAGATGAAAGAGTTTACAGTATAAAGGATGAGCACACAGGAAGAGTAATGTTTATGACGGAAGTGAAATGAGTTGAAGTAGTTACGTAATTCGAGAACAATAATTTCAGACATTAAGTGGATGCAGAGAGAGGTGAATGTTTAAGGGGAATATTCCCTTGTAACAGCCTAAAGGCAAAGCGACAGGGTTTTGTATAGTGAATTAAATAAATGAAAAAAAAGAATGACCATTCTTCGTAAGTCATCGCGAGAAAGCTTCCGTAGTAAGACAATATTGAACCAGCTCTTCAAGATATTTACCCAAAACTGTATGATTTGCTTTCGCTGCTTCCTCTGGTATATATCCTTTTGGTGCTTCCTTGTTCTTCATTTTGGCCAACCTCATAAGTGTTGTTTGCGAAACATTAAACTGTTCAATGGTCTTCTTCAAGCCATTGTCTTTTTCAGAATTACATCCTTTTACTACGTGCTGCCACATTTTAGACCTTTTAGATGGACTCTGGTTTCTTTGATCAACCTTCCTTATCATCTTTTTTATCAATAAGAGTGTGTACAAATTCAGTCAGACTTAAGACAGGAAAATATTCTGGGTCCGGCTTAACTAAAAGAAGAGGGTCCGGTTTGCGCGACTATAGCTTAAATTTTATTAACCCAATAAATTTTTAACCAAATTTCTACATGAAACAGTTTAATAATATTAACCTTAAACCTTACCATTTAAGAATATTTTTAGGTCGAAATGCTTATCTATCAACATCTAGGAGAAATTACAAAAAATGTAAATCGATGTCAAACGTTTTTCCGCCGTCAAAACACAAATTGGCGGTCTGATAAGACACAAATGAAGTGGGCGACGTGGGCTGTCCGTTACATAAAGTAGAAGCCTGATAATTGCACTTGGTCCCACTGGAGTTACGGAGGATGTACAGCCAAGAGACCGGGAGGTTCGCTTTTCGGGAAAAGTCCGCTTTTGGGCATTGCGCATAGTTTAACGTAAACTTAAATCACTATAGTACTTTATAGGAGTCTTTCGGCATATTTATCAAAAATTTGAAAAAATCAAACTTTGTATCGCGTTATTTTTTGAAAAAATAGATGAATTTTAGTAGCGATTCTCCCTAAGACAAAAACTAATTTTTTATTTAAGGACATAAAATCAAAACCAAATTAAAACTTTTATGTTGATTTGGCTGTTATAGAAGACAAAATAATTTTTGCATGTTACAACGAACTAATAAACTTGAAATTTATCATCGATGAAGTAAGTCTAAATTATACCAACCACACATGAGATATTGGGGGAAACTTAATTCCTATTTTCTCCTTCCAACCAAAAAATTTTGAAGAATGAAAATAAAATGGAATGATAGTAACTAGAGGCCGTTAATATGTTTTTCTTTGGATTTTAAATTCAAAGGAGTCGAAATTAATATTTTTATTTGAAGTTTTGTGAGTTAAATACCGCACGGTTTTGAATTGGATGCGCGTTTTAAATGTGATTTGATTTTCCGCCGCTATGGGGATGGGCAACTACCATTGCAATTGAGATACGTTGATGCACAAGTCATTCACTAGTTTGTGAAATGGCAAAACGTATTTACTTGACCACTCCTGATCAATAATTCAAATGGTATCATATCGCGTGACAAGTGAAACGTGTCTTGTTTCCGACATGTTTTTCATGTTTTTTTTATCTCTTAAAATTATTATTCACTGTATAATTCAATCATCATCATTGGCCCCTATTCATAAATCACCCGCTTCGGAGAGGTGCACCGAGAAGGACATCCGGCACCGTTGTAATACCTCTACCAACAATGAGGTCACATCACATCCTCCATCGCACTAACCGGGGAATGGAAACAAATGATGATGATATTTAACGACAAATGATCTAAGAACAAGTATCTTATTTCCCTTTATGCCTCTTTTCTTAGTTATTTGCGTGCTCGCTAAATTGAATTTAACTCGTACTTCCTACTGCTTTAATGAAACACGACCAAACTTGCCATATTTCTCTAACCATTGCTGGGCAGGAAAAACGATAATCTGTTAATAGTTGATGTAAGAAGTTAACAAATTGTTTAACATCTTAACTTAAGTTAATATCAAAATAAATTTACGTAATGTAAATAGATGTAAGAAGTTAACAAATTGTTTAACTTCTTAACTTAAGTTAATATCAAAATAAATTTACGGCCTAATTAACTTCCTGTCGTTTTATTCTCCGTTACTCAGGTAAAAGTGAGGAATAAGGGGACGATTTCTTCACTAGGTACTATGACAGTCAACAGGGCCCCCAAAACTCTCTACAAAACAAACCTAAGAAATTTGGTAGAAATCTGCCTGGATGTGAAGTCAAACTCTCCAGACAAATGTTGCCTTCCTGGGCGAAGTTACTTGAATAAATCTATTCACAAATAAAACACTGCTATTCCCTCTAGTGCTGACTTCCTTTCTAGACCTTTGTTTTTTTTACGGGAAAATACGCTTTGCGTATAATAAATGAACATCCATCTTTGATGAAAATTAGAACTTAGTTTTGTTCATGAATGGGAACATGCACCATATACAGACGAATATAATCTTGTATGAGATACTTATTCTCATTCTCATTGCACTTCGAATACAATAAATATTATATTTTTTATTTACCGTCGCTAACCAGCCTAACCTACCTATACTATAACACTGTTTTAATAAAGAACTGCGTGTTTCACTGCCAAGGGAATCCTTAAAACTTGGAAGTTAACTTTTGAGTAGTGGAGTACGGAATAACGAATTTTACTTTTTGTATTAATTTTTGCCCACCGTTGTCCGTTGACATAAACCANGAAAATTCATCAATAAAAACTTTATTGAATTCGAATGATTTAGATTTATAACATTTGTAATTTGAAATATTTTTCTTCCGAGTTTAGAAACTAAGTTTCTTAAATAATAAACATAAAAGTATTTTAGAAAAAAATCAAAATTTTAGCGAAAATAGTCTTTGGAACAATATTTCATACATTTTGATTCTCTACTTTTGTTTTTAGGAGTGGGAACTTTTTAGCAACTGAAATGTCGTACATGTGATTCCACTTTCAGAGGAAAGAAGTCTGGCAATTCTGCAGCATCGTTAGAGCACGCCATCGCACGTGTTCAAATATCACTTAACTTTTGAAAATGTCCAGGCTTTCCTACCAAATTGCTTATTATACAACATCGTGTGAAACACCATTTTGGCACGCACAATGGGCGCATGCAAGTTATAGGCTGCGGTGCGCCACACGGCCACTATCGTACCACATGAATCGGCGGCGTGTGCACCAGAGGTGGGCGGCAGTGGCGGAGATGCGAAACGAAACCTGCCAGAGAGGTGTGAGGGGTGCGGGACGAGGGTCAGAGCGGGGAAAGAGGGCAGAAACGCGCGGTTGGGGATCGAAGGGGACGGGACAGTCGCTGTGAGGTCTGCACTGCTGAGAGAGATGGGTTTGTATACTGGTCGCGGGCACATTGTTATTTTCCATTGTGAAACAATAACTCGAAACCAAACAATGCGCTGGAATAAAGAGATGTGCTCGCAATAATATAGGCAACCTCGTGTACTTTATACTCGAGTACTTATATGTAATTTCGAACTACGAGAATTGTGCGTTAAATACCCACTTCCCACCTCGCTTGATGCACTGGACTTCCGAGGGTGTCACTGAATGACTCTAAATAGTTACTGTGTCCTGAATGGTAGGAAACCAATACAATAATACGGTCATTGCTTTGTCGGCTGTACTTCTGATTTCTGGGGAAGACAACGGTTTTCATGATAATGTCTCAATAGTTTATAAACACTTGAAAATTCGTAAATAAACTATTTCATTTTACGGTATTTTGGAAGTAATATTAAGAGTGAAGAAAACTTTTGAAAAACAGAAAAAACTCCACTTTCCCCGCAAGAGGGAACGACCAACTAATCCTTCCCTCTGCAATATTGGCCGTGTAACAAAAAGACGAGTCAGTCATCCATTCAGTAGTGGCCAGTGTCTTGTGATTATACTACCACCCCTCCTTACATTTGATGTACCCCAGCATTGAAATGTTATTTGGCTCTAGCGCCAGCCATCTGCATGACAAAGGTTCCTGGCGCACGCGGTGGATTGGAAGCAAGTAGCGAGTATCGGGACCGACTCGAGTGGCAGGGGGCGGCAGGCGGGCTAAGGCTCGGTCGGGTGACGGGGATGGCACGGAAGTGTTCTCGTGCGTGCGCGGCGCGGGCGCCCGCGCGCAGATTGCGGCCTCAAAAGAAGGACGAGCATTGCTATCGCTTACCAGGAGGGTGACGGCGGCGGCGGCGGCGGCGGCGGCGGTGACTTCGATGAAGCCACTACAGTGACGCGCGCGCTCTGTTAAGCTAGCGGCTGCGCACGGCTGGATGGCCGTGCATAATAACTGAATTGAGCAGATGTATTATGTGGCGACGGTGCGCTGCTCGGGAGGTGATAGCGCGTCGCATATCGTCGCCAGCATCACACACAATGACATCGTGTATACTGGGTTTGTCGGCTCCCGCGTGCATTGGGGCTCCACTCTAGAACGCTCGGAGCCGTGTTGGGTCTCACGCGCCCTCGGCTTCGTGGACGACCCGTCGCTGGCCACCACCGCCTCCCCTACCCACCCTCCCGCTCTCTCGTACTCTCGCTACCCACCCTCACCACCACCCACCCCGACCCTCGCTCCATGAGCACGAGGCATAGAGCGACTCGAGGATTCATACTATGGATACTACGGTATTATCTGATAATGCCATTCTCTTAATTTATGAAAATCGCGCGACTTAAGAAAACGCTCGAAAACTGGGTCCAAATTAATCCTGAGATAATGATGAATTACATCCATCTTTATTCTTAAAATATGCATAATTTACAATGGAAAGTTTAAGATATTTTGCGGTAAAAAGCTATGAGTATAAATGTGTCATTATGAATGTAACCTTACTTTTTCTGATAAATTCTTTCCCTCTCACTCATATTTAATTCATCCAACTCCCTGAGGTGTTCCGGCGAACCAAGAATGGAATATAATGTTCTCCGAGTTTCGTACCAGGTGCATGCATTGTAGACAGTAGATTAGTACTTGCATGTAAGTTATGCATTAGTGTTTTGGTTTACTCATTGATGGATAAACATTGGAAAGTTTCTGAAAATTCTATTTTTCGCGTTTTATGTGCATACTAAACGAAAATAAAATTGTTAATTGCTACTCTTGCACATTTATAATACTCAATCATGTTCTTCCTTTTCGGCAAGAGTCACATGGCGTACCCATGACGTAAGGACGTTAGTTCCTAAGTATACCTCTCTAAGGGGGACACAGCCAAAATTGCTTGTACGATCCTAAAACACAAAAGTATTCGATCAGTGCTTCTCAATCTTTTCGCTGCGCGACCAAGCACCTTTGTTAATATAATTATAAAGTTGTAAATTACCTTTGTTAATATAATTGACGTATTGAATGACGTATTGGTGGTGTAGACCTGCTTCTTAAAAAAACCGCGAAAACTCCACATTTTTAAATACAACATCTGCTTTTAGTTGCTGGAGAAGCTTTCTTCTCAACCAAGATTCTTCTCTAATATCTCAACTACGCAATGAATGCATGTAGCAAGTACGAAAATGTTACACTCATGTGCCCTGTGCTCCACAGTTAAGAATACTTTTCCAGTTCCTCTCTTTGGCATCTTGGTGACCAATGAAAAGTACTCGTGTAAAAGAATTTCTAAGTCTTGTTTAGTTAGAAGTAAAATGCTAAAATACTACTAACTTACTCGCCACTAACCTAAATTTGTATCATAGTGTGAACTAACCCTAAAACACAGTCAAAAATCATATAATTCTTGTCATCAGTATAATTGTAGCAATTCTTCAAACAAATGAAATATTCTATAAGGCAGAAGTTGTAGTTTCTCTATCATATAACTAATTAACGTAAAGCATTTTCGGGTTTCACGCAGCACCGAATACGGCACTAGGGGGTAGAAAATGATTAATGTTAATAACTTGTATAATACAGAAACAACTTCTCTGCCTTAGTGATTGATGATTCAATTACCATCACCGGTCATAAAGTGAAATATTAATAAGCATTCACTTAGTACGTCCTATGTTAAAAGTAAAATCCTTTGGAAGTGAGAATTTTTGATTTGATTGGTGTTAGAAAATATTTCGCATACCCGTCATGTTGAGTTACCTATTTCCAATGAATCTCATTCTTGCCATTCACAAAGATTTAAAAGCTCCTTCTTCAATTTGAAAGTTCGTAATCGCTATTTTATTGATATAGGAAAAAGAAATATGATTAATATGGAAACCATTGCACATTCAACCAATGAGAAAATATGGCACGTTTCGAAACAGTGCAGTGTTATAAACAGTTGATCTTTTGTACGATTTTAAACAAAGTAGTTCCTCCAGACTCAGGTGCACAGAAACAATAGAATTTGCACTGCTTATGATTTTCCTTTGAATAAATTATCATAGTTTGAATGTATTGAGTTTTTAACTACAAATGATCGAATACGAAGATCGAATGAGTATCTGAAAAATGAAGTCTTTAAAATTTTTATTCTAACGATTTCTTACTCCGATTTGTCTTAAGAATTGTGTAATCATCAAAACCATACGTACAACCATCACTGTCCTTACTCTGCCTCTTTTGTCTGTTTTGTTTGGGTGGAAAGCTTGGGTGGTTGCCAGTAATCTGTTGGGTAACCTCAGGATCAATTTTGTATCTCTGAATTGAAACTTTTAGTTTTGATACAATTAGAGATTCAATTTCAAATGTATATGGATTAGTAAAATGTCTTTAAACATGTTTTGAGACAATCTGTTTCGCGAACGAAAATGTACTTTATACTTTAGTTTCTTTTCTCTGAGCATGAAAGAAATACTTTTCAATTATTCATTTTATTACAATGTCAGCACAGTATCTCGGCCGTAAGACCATTACCTGGTGTTGAGTATCGTTGTATGTAAGTCTGTGTTTTATGTCTCTCTCTTCCTTTGATGGTTATCTCACTGTTTTTATCCTTGACTATGTATCGTACGTCGTGCCACCTTATTATTCATAACTTACTGGAATAAATACCATGACGTAGATAAGGTAACTTTTTATAAAAACACGCTGTAGATAGAAAATCTGAAGATTGAATTTGAGAAGAAGGTAACTCCACGACCAACTTCATTCAAATACAAGGATATGCTTAAACGTGTTACCGTGATGACGTAACCATAAAGAAAAAATGAAATTTTTTTTGTGTAAGAGAATGTACTGTTAAAAAATATTTTTCGAAGTCGTCGTTCAAAGTATTATTTTTCCAATTACGGTCCTTGCAACTCTCCCTCGGCCTACGTGTGACGAAGAAAAATGTCCGAATTGTGACCTGATGGTCTCGAACAAATCTCAACCATTAAAAATGTATGCATGACCATTAACCATACTGCAATACTCGCTTTTACGTTAATTTCATGTTGCATCATCAGAGTGCTATTGTTTAAACATTGTTGATGGATCTCCATTACATGATTGATAGCCGCGTTCCCAGTTGGCGGGATAAACATAGCTGGAGTGGTGCGCGTGTGGAAAGGCGGTGAGCGCTGTCGGCGAGAGCGGACGAAAGCGGACCCGGCGAGGGGCGGAAGGTGCGGAAAGAGAGGGAAAGCGATGAGGGCCAATAAAAAGAGGGAATAATTGTATAAAACTTGGTAAATAAAAACCTCTCACGCGGGCGTAACTGCGGTGCACTGGGTGCGTTGGGGGCGAGGGACCGACCAATATGGATACGGTTGGCGCATTGGAGAGAGACAATAAGCGAGACTTGACCGTGTGATACAGCGGTTAACACGTCAATTTGCCGATGCAACCGTTTAAACAAAAATGGGTGATTTAAAATTTCGTTTCGAGGCTCACTTACGCCGCCGCACAAACCAAATCAACGCGAGTCCAACTTCACATTTGTAGTGGAGTATAATCCCGCATGTTCATTTTCGCTACTTCAACATGTTTGTTTAAAACTGCAGTATTCATGTTTTACGTACGCAATATTGTAAATTTACACGCAAATTATCTGTACATGTTACATGGAAGGAACACAATTAAAAAATAAACAAGTTTTTTTCGTATTTAAATAATTTCTTATCCTAATTAATTCTTCTTTTAAACAAGTATTTTGAATGTTAAAATGCTCTACTTTTTGAAGCACATGAATCCATACTGTTTCCCTCTTCATCCCTGCTCGTATTATATTGATCTCAACTGCTCAATTAATAGATGTCCTTCTGAAGCTGGTCTGAAGTTGGGCCTTATTGTGTGAGAGCGTTAGTCTTGCCCTCGTGAATAGAGAATACAGTCTGATGTAAGTAAGGGTGGTTCGGTCCACCCCCCGCTCTATTGATACACTGTATGTGGCTATGAAACAATAACTGGCGGCCAGAATGGCTACATGCAACCCCCACATTGTGTTCACAACTACACCTGGACAAGCCTCGTCTGCCGGCAGCGTATGTTGCTCTAGGATGGACCTCGGGGGCGCAGCGACTAGGAAGAGATGAGGATAATAAGCGCACACGCGCTCATCCTCTCTGGTGCACTTCGTCTCTCTCTCTCCCTTCCCCCTTCCGCCATTCTCTCTCTGCTCCACGCTCCGCGTGGGATGCGTGATGACCGCCCCTCACCATCGCTTACCCCTTGCCCTCCGTGTCCTGCGACTCCCCTATGACGCGGAAGCCAGTTTCGCAGTGCCCTGTGGCGCGTGGCCTGAAAGAGGCGCGAGGAGTCGCGAAGGTGAGGGAAATAAGAGAGAGAAACAAGTAGAAGAAGGGATGGCTAAATTAAGTAGGTGCCTTGCAAAAACAATGTGTTAAGGAGGACGTAGACAAATGAGGAGTTTGCGTGGAGATATTTCAGGATTTGTGGAATTGGGAACTTGAAGAAAAGAAACCGAAATAGATCTTGTGATAATGGTACGTGTATATTTATCAAATTAAAATGTATAGATTAGAATGTATTTATCAAATTAAACTATTAAGATAGAAACATAATAGTTATTTATAACATATACCGGAGATTAGTTAATAAAATTACCTTAAGAGAGAAGTAAAGGAAGCGAAAGGGAATAATGCTAAAAACAAGTATCGTGCTTAGAAGGGTAAAAATAAACGAATGATTAGATACTATTGAAAGATACAAGGTTTGGAAAAATGAAAAATCGAGAAGAGAAAAATGCGAGAACAATTTCGTTTTGCGAGAAGACACGGCATGCTTCAACCGATGACGGAGAGGTGTGGGGTGATATGGTCATATGGCCATCGCCGTCCACAACTAGAAGGTCTCTAGGGTGTGGCAACTATCACAGGTTACCAAATGAGAGATAACTGACGATAGAAGCAGTTTCGCCCCGGTTCATGATAGCAATCCCGTTCCAGATGATGATGAGCTACAAGACTAAAGTCCCTATTTTTCAAAAGATAATATCAAAGATATCCCGAATTTATATAAATTCTCTCTCTCTTAATCACCCGCACCGTAGCCAGTGTAATATGTGCAAATATATTCTTCAATTTGATTGGAAATGAATTAGAAACGCGAGTTCATAATGGCGTGTTTACTAGACTGTTCCGAAAAAAATGAAGTATAAAATAATTGATTGCTCTTCTAGTATGTTTTAGAGGGTGAAAACTTGTTTTAATTTCACATAAAATGAAGAAATATTGATGAAATTTAGAGGTCGCGCAAGTCGAAAATGTGTATTTAAAAAAAGTTTTGTAATAACTGTGGTAAATATTTTAACTTTCTTAAAATACATCACAGTTTCATGATTCTTTCTGAAATTTTCATAAAAATAATACATATTATTCATAATACATATTCATAAATAATAATACATTTCATTCATTTTACTTAATTTCACTGGAGGAACGTATTCGTTAACTCGCAGTCATAAAATATGACATGCATTTCAGGAAAGTGAATTTTAAGGTCAACTTTTCTTAGTTTTCACAGTTTCACAGTTACACTCTAGAATTTTCACAGTTGAAATTTTGGTTGTTAAGATCATTATTTAAAGAATGAATATTTATACCTTCACGACGATAGTTTTTGTCTGTATAACATTTCAGACTCATGTGTACATCTATGTTTTGTTGAAAAAATTATAATCGCAGTAACATTTTGCTTAGTCCTTTTCTTTATTTTTAACTTCTCTATCTCTTTTACATCCATTTTTACCTACATCACGAACACAATTTCAGATCAACTTGAACAAAATTAAATTTTAAAAAATTAATAAATTTTTAATCATTTATTTAGTTTCTGAAAATGTTTGATTTATTATTCGTTAAAATAAATCCAGAGTATATTCGATTTTACGTTTCTTTGGGTACCATTCTACACATATATGAAAGCATTTTATTTTAAATTTTCATTTTATTTTAAATACTTAAAATTATGTTCATGTGAACGAAATGGAAATTGCTATATATTACAACTAAAACTTGATAAATATTTAATGTATTTGCCGCGTATTCACCACATTCTTAGCTTATTCTGAAGAATGTATTCGAAAGAAGTCTTGCACTAACGACTACAGGTCCAGGTCCTATTTAAAAGATTTCAGAAATTCTGTCCAAACATCGATACATCAAAATTTGTAGCGGGTATTGATGGTAAAATCATACCTGTGGCGCTGAATTCTGGAAAATGATCTATTTTATCTTTTGTCTTGAAGCAGATACAGGTAATATGATTATTTTTAATTTAACATGGAATATAACGAAAATTATTTGACTCGTTTTGCTTGTTTGTTGTTTTTAGATATTCTCTTCACCAGCAGATTACACAGAACTTTAAAAAACTGACTACTATATTTTTGGAAAAAAACAACTGCAAATTATCATTTCCGACCTCCGGGTGCAATACACCACGCTAGGTGGATGGCAAAAGCTTTGTAGTACATATTTTAAAAGCAGAGTAAGCTTATAAAAAAAGAGGTTTGCGGATGTAAATATTTTCATTGTCGAATTTTATATTAGATCGTAGTTCACTACTACTAGTGATCTCGTTTCTTTTTGTTGCAAAAATTGATAGATTACTAACAAGAGAACTCTTTGTTGAGCTCAGCAACCCTTGCAAAGTTAACAAACCATTTATGGTATTTATCCGAAGAAGCTGTTACCTTAGCATTCTTTTTTATTCAAATGTGTCACATAATACTAAAAGAAGAATGGTTCAATCTTTAACAGATTATAGTAGTCATGAAGAGGCTTCAAAGCGATTAATGATTAATCATAAATCAGAAGGTGAGCTAAACGAATTAGTTTCGCAACATACATTCAGTTTCTTTTCGCAATTCCAAATTAATACTAATTTTCTCGAAGAAGATACCTCATTGTGGGAACTGAATACACACTTCCAAAGAGCTAAAACTCGCTTGTCCTATTTAAAAGTTGTTTATGACACCGCTGATAGGGTTGTGACTCTGGTAACAAAATTCAATTCTATGATATCAGGTGATGAGGAAAGAAACAATACTTGTTCAAAGTTGTTAAAATACACCGTCAATTGCATCCAGTTGTTACCAAATCTACATTGTAATATATTTTTATATGTCCACTTATTAAACTCCATGTATTGAATCTGAAAAAAAAACAGCAATAAAATTTGCCAAAAAGTTATGCACTTGCCAAAAACTTTTCCTGCGTACTCCGTGTATACTACAGACGATGGCTGCTATGCACCCGAAAAAGTTTTCTAGCAATAAAACTATGAGTAACAAATCAATGACATTTAATTTATTATTATTTGATAATGTTGCCAACACCCCACAACTACCGAGTTCATTTTATGTGAAATTAAAACCAGTTTTTACCCTCTAAAACATACTAGAAGAGCAATAATTTATTTTATACTTCGTCTTGCCGACAGAAGAGTACTACAGTTGTATGGATAAATTTGTTCCTCGTTACAATAATTGTCTCGACCACTAAGGGGAATCCATTGAAAAATAGTTTAAAATCGTGTTAAATTGTAAAAAAAATAGTATTGATATGTTTTTTCTATTATTTATACCCAAACATTCTTTAATTTCTGGACGATCCTCGTAAGTTCATAAAACCCTACAATTTTGGCGTATATATAAATACGTATTGAGTAAATACTCCCATATTTTTCTATTTGAGATCTTGGGTGTTCGTAACATGTCGTATGATCGCTTGAGAATAAATCATTTATTTCAACTTCTATCACCTCGTTTTTAATTTCTAGTAATCAATGTTAGGAGAGAAAAAAACACTGTAAGAGTGTACTGATGCCAACGATTCTTAACGAATTCCCACGAAATCTTGTTTTTAATTTTCGCCGTTGACAGCATCAATTCTCAAGTATGTCAGTTTTGTCTCTCTTCATAATCCAATAATACTTTCCAGTACAAAGTGTTTTTTTTTCATACTATATGTGTTTTCTTTTATATTTCTCCCGTTTTTCAGTGTATCGAGTTAAATGAACAATAAAACCTGAAAATGTAGAAAGAATTAAGAAAGGCCAATGAAGTATAAAAATAAATAAATTTCAAAAGTACTTATAAGTATATCTTCATTTCAAAATTTTCCTTGAAGTGCGTAAATAAACATGACATATTCAGGATCATGCATTTGATATTATGCAACACGCGATGGTACCGATGATAAGCTCATCGTCCCAAATATCCTTCATCACAAATTGTTGTTCTCAATTCGTCGTCGATCAACAATGATATTCAAAAACGCAATTCTGACCAAGCATAAGAAATCCAATTATCTGAATTTATCGCGGATCAGGCAAATCCGGTTATGTAGATATTTGGATGATTAGATCTGTTTCTCATGAATTCAGGAGAAACGACGTAAGATAAAAAAGAACCCCCAACATTTATTTATGAAATAGAATGTATAAGTAAGTACATAGGTATGTAGGATTACTGTACGTCACGTACAAGTGCTTTATGTACCGAATGTAATTACTTTTAATAATTTTGTACAATAGAGTACGAATACCTTTGCATATAAACAGTACGGTACAGTAATGACAAATAAAATTGGTATGATTGATTAGATTAAATGGAGTAGTACTCTCATCATCACGTGAAACATCTCCAAAATTTTGCGTTGCCTTTGAGAAGAAACGCCACGTTTCCTTCTTTTTTTACGTTGTCCATTCTGAACATATGTCCTCTCCAAACTCAATTCGGATAGTTGGGCTTCGGGAAATTGAATTTCAACTGTATCAACACACAAATAACTCGTTGTATAAATGTCAAGGGGTATATTCTAGAATACTCTAGTAAAATGGCCAAGATTTTACTTCATTTAAACCGTAGAACAACATCAAAACAAAAAGACTCACTCAGAAAATTTACCTTCTGATATTTGATATACGGGTAAGTTCGCTGACACTGGATGTTTTTCAAATGTGTTCTGTAATTCCTTTGGAATTCATGTCAACCAGGGAAACCAAAATCTCTTAAATGGTACAGTTTGAGTTAACAGAAAATAATGCTTGTTTGTTACTCCAGTTTCCATGGAAGATCCTTTTCTTATAAAAATAATAAGTAGAATTTGCTATCTTTTCTGTGAAAGATAATATCCAGTTAACGTGACTATTAATGTAGAAAAAGGAAACGTTTGAAAATGTAATGTCTCACTTTAATGAGAAAAGAGAATAAATTCTGATAGCACCCACAAAGCAAATATCACCTGGTTCACTTCAAAAACATTTGCATAATCAATATTTTCGGGATTGGGTGTTTTTCTTCTCCACTGTATTTTTAATTTTCAGATCTCTTTTATTAGAAATATGTCTCGCACATTTTCGTGGTACAGTATTTTCTACGTAATCATATTAAAATAGCAATAACTTATTGAGTATTAGTTTTTGAGTTGTCATTAATTTTCTTCGAAGACAATTATGACAACTCTTATGTATTTTGAAAAAAATAATTCGTTTCTACAATGCGGGCAGTTGAGTAAAAATGTCATGGTAGAACTTTAGTCAATCTGGTGTCAGTACAACAGTACCGGAATGAGTTGTCATCAAAGATATTTTACAGAAAACTGAAGATATTTTGATTATTCAAAGAAGAAAGCAATATTTTATTCTCGACTTCTAATACAGTACTATATTTTGGGCATTTCCATTATTGTTAGGCAACTAATGTATAATACTTCTATAGAGTTTTTCTTTAATGCATTATATCATTGTCTGAAATCCATGTTAAAATTTATACATTTTTTGAGCTGGATTTATCGAATATGTTTAGTGTAGAAGATAAAAAATAATTAATACCGTGTGCACTTTGCGTAGGAAATAATAAATACTTTAACGGATGAAGAAAAATAATAACTTACGGTGAGATGTGGTAAGTTCATTCCTTATAATAGCGCTAAACTTACTGTATTGTTAAGTCCCCTTATTTTAGAAGGCTACATTAGAAGTGGCATTCTCACAAATATGTCCACTCATCTGAAAACATATTCCTTCGTGAGTTTAATAAAAGTGTTTTTCTTTTCTTTGTTTCAATTTTCGGTTCATAACATAAAATTTTGCGATAGAACAAGCAGGTAACTTAAAAAATCTGAAGTCTAAAATTGCAGGACTAAAATATTCTAATCGGCTGCTTCTATTATTTCATTATATTTCAGCATCATACATTAAAGTATTTAAAACTCTCAGTAATATTTTTCTTTGCATGTTGAGGTCTAAATATTTACACAATTCAATCTCTCCATTGATTTCACATTTTATTGACAAATGCACCATTTGATTAATGATTTTTTCTATCAGTATTTCCTAGTTCAGACATTTTAATAATCTTTATCATTAAAAATACCATAAATTTATTATATTAAGCTCCTTTTATAAATTATCTTTTTAATGAACGCGTAAATATCTTGAGGTATTTTTAATTCAAATTCGAAGCCTCGCGGAACGTACACTCTCAAATTCCATGTATTCACAATAATAGAGAACAGAACCCAGGATGGATAAAGGGCGCGAACATTGGGAGGAGTTGTACGGGGTTAAAAGAGCGGGTGGTGGCAAGTTATTATGTCTGGATTATGGATTATTGCGGTGGTTGTGATCGGAAATAGCGTGGATGTAACATTATGTGTGTGGCATTGTGACATCGCGAAACAATAGCGTACCCCTGCAATCATTAACTAACATGTTACTCTGCCTGTCTCTACGGTCATTGAGGGTGGACCGTGAATGCGCGTCCCAACGCGGGTGCGCGAGCTTCGGTGCTCAACGCAGATTGCCCCGCCGAATCGGCAGGAGGATCTCCGACAGTTGCAAGTCGTGCAAAAATCCCACTCTTCTCTTCCCTCCCCTCTCCATTTCTCCAACCCGTTCCCTTCCCCTCGTCCTTTGGGTCTCATCGTTCGTCACCTCCCCACGACCGTATTCATTGCCTGTTCACTATGCGTTACATCCCCTCGCTTGGTCCTGCTTATCCCGAATGTTGGTTTCCTGTACTTCTAAACGACATTTCACAAACCCTAGTGACGATTATGGTGTTAGATTATTTACTAAAATGTTTTATTTATTACGCTAGTTTACGAAGCCTGTAATCTCTCCTTGGCCCTTAAGTCTCAATTTTGCACATGTGCAGCAATGAATGAATTCTGGAGTTGAGAAAATCAGATGAGCACAGTCCACACGTTACTGCAGGGATCATTGTCAAAATGACTATAAGTACCCCCAAAACAACAGCTTACAATTATGTCCGACAAATGAAAAGCCCTTTTGATATAAATTGAACTTTCGCCTCCACATCCCATACTCCGATCCTCAATTTCCATTCCCCTTTGTTTGTGTCACGTTTTCTTCTGACTATCGTTAGCTTTGACACCGCGTCATATTCTCCAATATTCCCGTCATTTCTCTCCCTTACTTCTTCGCAGTCACAAATGTCTTCAAAACTTACGTCAGAATTCCTCTCCCTTCCCCCCGACCGTGTGATCATTAACATTATCACACATTGCGGGTTTCCGCGTTCTGCGTTGTGGGTATTACAACGTGACGAGGGTAAATATTTCGGGCACTGAGCGAATTCGAAGATTGAGTGTAACATATGCACCATTTTGAGTTTCATCCCCACCGGCAAGAATAAATAAAAACTTGGTTGAAGCCACACTTGAGTAAGCAAGGTTTAGTTGTCCGTGAGAAAAACAAATCAGTCGAATCGTCACCTAATAGCCTAGCATCCTTAGAAGAGTTACATGTATTTAAACCCCAAAATGTGCTAAACTTGTTTTTATATGGCATCATGTCGTTTTTCTGAAATACCTCGGAATCTATTAATTAAATCCATCTTTTTCAATTAGACATTTTTACATGACCCTTCCTTCCCACTCCACCCATGGGGATTCTAGGGATGTTTACCCGTCTCCCCTTGCCCCAATGGTGGTCCACCTCTGACATAACATCAGAAGTGTCCCTATTCATCTCAGCATCTCAGGTAGAAATCCACTAAGGCGAAATCCGAAACAGTTTCTCCAAATTACACACATATTTGGAGAAACTTTCGGATTTCGCCGTAGTGACATAGACTCCACTCTCCAGACCGACAAACGACAGTCATATTCCAGAAGGCAAAACTTCATTTTGAAAAATTGTCGTATTTATTAAATGATTCCATATTTTCTCCCCAACGCAAATTGTGATCAATTAAAACACCAAGACACTTTTATTTAAGAGTCTGTTTAATGAAGATATTCACTGGAGGAAAAAATGAAGATGGAATCACGCATCATATACGACTGCGAGATTATCTTTTTGATAACTTGTTGCTCAATGAGAAACGGATTATTTTCTCTTGGGAACGTTCAATTCATATCAAAATGGCTCTATTAGACATTTTTATCTACAAACTAATAGACTATAAATGTTGAAGGAGATGAGAGTCCATGCGTCATGTTTAAGCTGAAAATGCCGTGGCTGTGAGTACTGCAGCCTGGCATTTATTGTCAACTAATTTTCCAGTTTATTTTACATTTACTTAGGTTTCGTGAGCACATTTTATTAAAACATTTTTCATAATTATAGCATAAAGGCACGTATAAAAAGTGATAAAAGGAGATGAAGTGAAAACAAATTGTCATTTTAGAATTAAAAAAATCAAGTAGAATAAAGCAAACAAATCATTCGTTTGTTACATCACTGCACCAGTGCATCATTGGTAACAACGGAAAACCAAAGGTCAGGACAAGCATATGAATACGTATTATAAAATAAGTAATTATATATATTTGTCTTTGTCTTTCCTTCTTCGTCCTTCCTTATTTTTCTTTTGTGTAACCTATGACATAGTTACAGGCGGAATCACATTGTAACATTTTCAGAACCCTTTTTTCTCATTTTCCCCTGACAATACTAAAAAACCTACTCAGGAGTTGCATTGCGGTTGATCTGTTATCCCTCATCATTTATATTATCTCAATTTCGGAACTTACTGTTGTACAATTCACAGCAACACATGCTTCCAGTCTATCAAGATTATCCTGCAAATTTCTCGGCAATGAAAATGTTCTTATTATAATATGTTATTGCTCTGTTCACAAGCGAAGAATTTATCAGCCATTATAATTATATAGGAAATTAGAATATTGCAGTTTGGCGAGATATAAAAGCAACTATTGAATCACGCCAACGTTTCAACCACTTATTTTGGTTATGCTCCTGTACCACACTACGGAACCTCTGTCAAGCATTACATCGCAGGGGGTAGAACGACTACAAACTCGTCTATGTCGCTATGTTAAGGGGTTTCTTTTGTCCTTTTCTGCGAAACTGAACAACTCGATGATGTTGACAGAAAAGCTTGCCACCGCCGTCCAGTTTTCTTCGGGCATCGTCATCAGACGCACTATGCTCTCCGGCGGTATTGTATGTTGGAACACCCACCCCAAATCCCGCCTCTCATTGTTAAAACGTGGACATGTAAAGAAGGCATGCTCCGCATCATTTGGGTCTGGGCAGTATGTTGGACAATATGGATTGTCATAGATGTGAAAGTGATATTGGTAAACTCAAAAGCAACCATGACCTGTCAGCATTTGTGTCAGCTAGTATTCCAATTCGCTATGCTTCCTGTCGTCCCATAAGGTAATGATGGTAATCATGTGATGTGTCCATCTTCCAGTAATCGATGAGTTACTACGAACTCTCCCCTACGTGTTAATACAGAAATTCTCGATTTAATAATAACTTTTTAAATTCTACATGCTTCCGTACATACTAGGTACAATTCTTCCAGCCTATGATGTTCCCCTCCGAATTAAAAAAGATCGTTATGAAGGAACTCTTGCTATTTTTCTGTAAAAGTAGTGATCATTTGCTACTTTTGACCTATTAAAACGTGAACGGAGCCATTACTTGGGAATTAAAGAAACAAATGTCAAATGTTACTGTATAATACACTCACTGACTTCTTTAGTAATATCAGATCGTGACGAACTGAGATACATGTCTATCATGCAGGAAGATTGTTATAACCAAATTAATTCAAGTACTTCTATGACTATTAATTGGACGAACAAAATTTAATTTCTTCAGTATTTACAAGAAAACTATGTGCAGAGAAGCAAAATAAAATGTCTGTTCCTCTTCTTGGTCGCAGATCAACGCTAGCATACGAAGTCCCTCTTCTCTGGTTGCTAGTGGTTGTTAGAACTTCTAATAAGTTTGCCGGAGATGGTCGGCACTCGCTGTGCGACGTCTAAGACTCGTGCGTCATTGTGTTCGTCGACAGACCCAGGCGGGCGGGCGTCTGTGTTGCGGCCTTCCACGGTGCGACCGGCAACGAAGCATGCATCTTATGCAGCTGTGAGGCTGCTGCGCCGCTCTTTAACACCGGCGCGGCGCGGAGCTCGCAGGAAGCGTGAAGACTCGCCTCGCAGCGGCGGGGCGGAACTCTGCTTCGCGGTGCCTCGGCGCGCGCTCTGTCGCTATGCGGCTTTATAATACACATATCGTTGTATTGACTGCTATCAAGTGACCCGCTAATTTCACACTCCATAGCAATGCGACGGGCGGGTGTATATACAGTAAATAATTCGGTTCTGAAGATTAAAATTGAGTTTTTTTCGACAAATACGCAATCATTTGCATTCAAACACTTAGGAAATACTAAGTCTTCATCGACACATCCGATCATATTCATTTCACCTTATTTTTCATTTCTATTCTATTTTTATTCGACTTTTTTTTCGCTGAATCGCGATAACTTTTCTTTAGTTTTGTTCAATATTTTTAAATCCGGGTCTCTGTTTTCTATTATCAGGTGGCTCCTTAGTCACTGTCTTGTGCTATGGAAGGTGGTCTTGTGTTTCATCTACCAGGCAATAAGCAACTCCTTTCCTCTACATAGCGAAGTTGGCGCATGTTTATTAAAACATTTTTGATCATAGCAGTACTTTAGTGTACGTATTGGGATATTCGTCAACTCACCATTGAATAAATTTAGTAAATATACGCTCATGTAATACAAAATAAAAACAAATGATCATAAACGATATTTGGGAGAGTTTCTGTTAAATAAAAATTCACAAATTAATTGTGTCTCATAGCCTCACAGCTTCGAATATTATGTTTCAGGCTTTGAATTGTGTATTTTCCATTTAAACTTTTCTGTTAGTTTACTTTAATATCTAATTCAAGTTATCAAACATAAGTTTATTGTAAGTATAAGGAAATGTGTAATTGGTTTTATGACTACACCAGGCAATATAATTTGAATTAGTAAAATATATGGAAAATTGCCATCGCGTTTAAATATATTATTTAATCTGACACATTTCTTACTGTCGTAACTCACTTGCGGTGTGAAGGTAATGGTAAGTGTCCACTTGGGATAAAAACTCGAGAGAAAGTCTCGAGATTGGTCTCAGAGTGTTGTCGATTTGAGATCACTTGCGGTCTCGAGATAGGTATGGGAGACTGGACAGTGACTTGAGTCTCGAGACCAAGACAATTCCGTGTTGACTAGAGAGTCAATACGCTGTGTGACTTGATCGCACGTATGTTTTTATTTTTCAAAATGGATTCGCGTCAGACCCTAGCTTTTTTAATTGCGTATAAAATTGTACAAAAAAGGAAGATAAGAAAGGAAGGAAATGACTTGGGAGCCAGTTCAACTCTCGTAAATGAGTTGCGGTTGGAGGATGCACAGCTGTTTAAAAAATTTATTCGGATGTCTGCAGTGGAGTTTGAACTGCTTTTAGATTTAGTAAAACATTAGATTGTCAAGCAAGATACAAAATTTCATGATGCGACTCCTGTTCATGACAGATTAATGGTCACCCTTCGTTTTCTGGCTTCAGGTAAGCATGTGGATATTTATCTATATTTTTGGATTACCTATATTTTTCGAGTATGCTTTCCTCTTTCAGGAGATGCCTACAGTAGTTTGCAATACCTTTTCCGCATTCCACCTTGTACAATTGGAAGAATAGTTATCGAAGTATGCCAAGCCATTTACGATAATTTAAAGGAAAAATATTTAAAGGAACGTGTAAACAAATATTATTGAGCAATTTATGAATTAATTTCTAAATAACTTTATTTTTATTATGAAACTATAAAAGTACAAACCTAAATAATTACATTCAATTAATTACATAAGGATTGAATGAATTATAAATATCCTGGGTTGTCTGAGACTCTCCACTTGGTGGTGGAGAAAAGTTATTCTGAACGACAGTTGGTGAAGGCATTGGAGTGGAGCAGGATGAAGTATTTGTAGTTAATGGGGAGGACATTACACTTCGCATTATACTTGACCAGTGGTATTTGATATTGCTTTACGAATTTCACTTTTCAGTAGCCCTCTGCAATAATTCAATTTTAAAGTTTTTCATTCCAACGCTACGTATTCTCCAAAGCGATCAAAATCGTCTTTCGGCTTTTTCATAATTTCAATGGCTTCCTTCAGAATATTGTCAACATCTTGAGTTTGTGATTACCTTTTGTTAGAGCTTTTTTTTACTTTGTTGTATTGGTGTTTGCTCATTCTGCAAACTTTTCGAGTTTTCCAGAGAATTATTCTGAAAAATTAAGAATGCAATTAATATCTATACTATGTCTTAATATCTATACTATATCTATAATGTTGTGTTAACAATAAACAGGCGGAACCACGTCCTGGACCAACATTTACATATTGTAAATGTAATTAATTAAAAAATTAGGTACAAAAGCAAAAAAAAATTTGTAAGAATTAATAATACGTAGGTAAAATAGTTAAAATGTATTTTTATTTATTTTTATTTCCGTGTCCTTCAAGTACAGAAGAATTGAAGAAATATGCAGATCAATTTGCATTAAAATGGCAATTCCCACATTGCTTTGGAGCTATTGACGGCAAGCATATTACAATGGTGGCTCCACAGAATTGTGGAAACCTTTAAGAACACACACAGCATTGTTTTGAAGGGAGACGCAGATGCCAATTATAAATTAATGTATGTTGATGTTGGTTGCAATGGTAGAATTTCTGATGGAGGGGTGTTTATTAACTGCTCCCTGCACGATGCTTTGGAAAGCAAACAGTTACCACTTTCTGAACCAGAATCACTACCCCAAAGATGTTTGCCAGTTCCATACATAATGGTAGCAGATGATACCTTTGCTATGACGTCATACATTTTAAAGCCCTATGGGTACCGAAATCAACCTGCACCGAACCGAATTTTTAATTATAGATTGAGTAGAGCTCGTCGTATTATAGAAAATGTATTTGGCATTATGTCCAGTAAATTCAGAGTCTTCCGAAAACCAATAAATTTGGCACCTGATAAAGTAAAAGATATGTAAAAGTACTCTGGCAATATGTACATTACACAACTTTTTAATTTCTACATCAAATAATTATTTGTGCTCTGGTTCAGTTGATTTTGAAAATCCTAGTACTCATGAAATTGTAAATGGTGAATGCCGAAATGATCCCCCACCAGAAGGAACGTTATTTCCACTAGAAATGGGACGTCAGCTAAATTATTCAATCTCTCAAAAAATGTGAGAGACGAATTTAGAGAATATTTCATGACAACTGCTGGTGAGGTTCGATGGCAGTATCAATTCATATGTTGAATTATTGGTAAATAAAATTTTCGTAACAAAAAATCATTGTAATAAAATTAATTTACTGACCATGTTTGACGTAGTTCTTGTTGGTGTGAAGCAGGGTACAATGAACTGCAATGCAGAGAAAAACTTCCATTTACTATCATATCTGTCATCTGCACCATCACCAATCTTCAATTTTTTCATCTTCTGTAGTTCGTGTGAAACCTGAAAAGTTTTAAATGCCACGATTTGAATTATAATCAGTTCAATTTAATAATAAATATACAATATAATAATAAATATACATACCTCATTACGTAAGTTATGTATCTTTCTTTGTACCTCGTTAGTATCGCAATTAAATTTTGTCGCAAATTCTTCATATGCACTCATTTTCTTGTCACGATTCCTGTACAACTTGTGGTTAACTTTCCATAAAAATTCCTTTTCCTCTTAAAGATTTATTAATTGAAAATTTTCCTCATCTATCCATTGTTGTACACTCATTTTATCAAATTAATTTAAACACAAAAAATGTAATTATTTTGAAAAAAGAGTCAGAAACACGCTATTTGAATACAAATACACGCTGTTTGAGAGTGCTCTCAGCTCTTCTGACATTGACGGAAGACTGGAGACTAGATCTCGAGTGCATGAATGAAATGTCCACTTGCGACACGTGTAGTCTCGGCGACCAGTAACGACTTGTCTCCGAGAGTGCTCTCAGGCCCATATACATTTGAGAGTCTAGTCTCAAGACTGATCTCGAGACTATTTTCTTTCAAGTGGACACTTACCATAAGGCGAGAGCATGGTTACCGGGAAGTCATGGGTTCGATCCTGGTGGGAATGTGTGATTATTTTTATTCAGTTTTGTCTACATAACATTATTCGAAATAATAAGTTACGTATATTTTGAAATAATAGAGAATTTTTGCTCAACGTACACGCTTCCTAACATGTACGTTAGGTTGATGACGCTAACCGCGTAACGTACATGATGCAATCAATGTATTTTGCATAGCGTACCTTCGACTCAAATCATATTAAAAATTGTAAACCCAAACAAATCACTTCTATGCAAGCATACAGAATTAAACTGTACTGTGAGTACACCACCACGTGCTCATACGGCACACACAACCAACAAATCTCTCGCATACCCTCTCAGATGTCAACATAACCTCAAATGCAGACCAGAATCCACCATGACCTCGCTCACTAGCGAACCACTAACATCATACGCAAACAGAGGCGTTGTAACGTACTACGCTATGTGTACCACTAACTTCTGAGCATGCGCAGAAGTAATTTGCATGTGGATAGCATATACGATAGCTCGCAGGTACGCTATGCAAAAACTCCCTAATTTTTGCGATTCTTGCGCTATGTAACGAGCTCTTAATTAGGATAATATATATTCATAGTGTACGAAGTATAGGCAATATATTGGTACTGACGTAAAGAAATATTTTTGCGCTACTGTCGCTAGTTGCAAGGCCAGCATACGGACTTTCTATGGTCTGTCACGAATGTATACTAAGTGGTGACGATAGTTCACAGCACAGTGTTTCGCTTAGTAACGCTTGAGTTTCGTTCGACCCCATACCGCTTAGTAACGCTTAGTAACCCCATATTTCGTACGACATTGTGTGGTTCTAAGGAGTATCTTCGGTGGTTTTCAGAACGGATTATAATAAGCTTTGTATTTTGAGAAGTGAGTGTGTAATGGATTGGTTAAAAACCTGGGTGAATCTGTAGGTTTAAAACTGTTTGTGTTCTGAACTTTTAAGTCAGGTCTTTAGAAATTGAGGTTAGTAAACAAAAATAAACAGTGATCTAACAAACAGTATTTTTTTCAAGGTAATAATTTGTTTATGTGTTTATAACTGGTTTATGTGTCTATGTAATGGTTACATAATAAGAGTATACATATTTGAATGCCTGTATTTGCTAAGGAATGTTTATGTCTGAAAAATGCTAGTTGAATTAATTAGGTTTTTGGAAGGACATATTTCTGTTCATGGGCGAATGACATGTTTTAATGATTATTTATTTAAGAGTAAACTTTTGAAAATGAATTGCTGTTGTGTATGTTTAGTAAGGATAATTTTTTGGAATTATACGACGCTTGAGTAACATCCAATGGCTGTTTTGGTTATTGTGTTATTGGACGGTCGATAGTTACTAGAGAGTTTTTTTCTTATATTACTTTGTTTCTGTTAATTGAAATTGTTTAAAATGGTAAAATATGATGTAGTAATAAACGAAAGAAAGGAATTTAAACTTTTTAGGGAATTTGTGACAAAAAAATAAAGCAAAGAAGTAAGGGGGTGATTTATGAGGGTAAATGAACTGGAGGAAAACGACCTCTGTATGAATCTTCAAAAGTAGGTTATAAACATGAGATGAACATAGAAGGTATTTGTACAATTATTGATCATACAGGTGAAAAATTAATAAATTTGAACGACTAAAAAGCCAATAAACGCAAATATAAAACACTTTTTAAGTTTAACAACTAAATAATTCGAAACAAGGTTCTTGAAAATTCTAAAAACAAGGAATTAAAGTTGAAAATCAAATATTATATTTTTATGAACTGTTATTTCCTTTTATGGGTAAACTATTTTGGAAAGTAAAGATGAAATGTAATGAAAGAAGTTTCAAATTTATGTAAATAAACCAGGTAAAAATTTTCATGAAGAGGACTGAAGACTAACCTCATTTGAATTACGAATGAATGTGATTTAGATAAAATGTTTAAATTCCTGGGAAAATATTTTTTTAATAAAACTGGATACAGAAGAACTACAACCAGTTTAGCTAGAACAAGAACCAAATTTCTTTTGTTTCAAGGCAGTTGAAAAGAATATAAAGTAAAATATAGAAAACTTTAATATTATACATGTAAATATAAGGCCCATTAAAAAATTGGAACGAGTTTGCTTACAAAACCAAGAATACGTTTAAAACCAAGATGTAATAACTCGAACTGAAATTAACGTGGAAAGCAGAGATACAGTTGAGAAATATTAATTTTCAAATAATAACTTTTTAGAGAACTGGTAGGAGAGAGGGGTACGATGATTTATCCGGATATTATCAGCAATCATTAGACTAATTTTTAAAGCGGAACATTTTCTTACTGTAATAATTTCAGATGGTTTTCAAATCTAAGCTCAGTGGGGAGGATTTTTGTAAATACAAAAATATTTCATCATCAATTGGTTCATTAATTATTATGATAAAATAATTGCGCCAAAGAATCCAAACTGCAAATTAAAACCATGATAAAACGCATCATGAACAGCTAATATCTTCCTTTGTAAACTCTATGAAAGTCAGGTTGAAGAAGGAAATAGAGGTAGCAACTATATCGTAATACGTGCATTGAAGCTGTATTCAAATGACACGCAGAAAAAATGAAAAAAGTTGTGAAATCATTTCAAAACCTATGTCACGCGCTAATTTCGTAGCCGTGTCTATGTATTTACTTATGTGAAAATGATATGAGATTTAAAAGCTCTGAAATCAGGAATAGCTAATGACAAACGTTTCGTGCTGTATTGTAATAGACAAATAGATAATTGTATAATTTAACAACCTATTTTCTACTCTTTAACAAGTGACTGAAATATATAAAATACGCATTTTTGAAGAAAAAAAGAAAAAAGACATTACGAAGTTCTGAAATTAGTAATAACAAATGTAAAAGACCCTGCTAACGAAAGTGACCCTCTTAACGATTTCCGTTGGATGAGAAATAGATAATACCTTTCAAATGGGATTAATAGGGTGTCGTAATTACCACATTCGTTACATACGCTCTTTATCTTAATAATTTAACTCTCAATGCCTTTCCTAACAAATGTGTTGAAAAACTGCACAATTTGCCCTGATTTTAATCTGACATTTGCTTCATAATTTTGTCGTAACATTTTCTTCGACTTCAGGAATACGAGTTATATTGCCCTTTCTCGGATATATCCCGGCAGTAACTCGAAAAGCAGTCTATAATTAATATAGCAAAATCCGTGTACATAGCTTTTAGCGCACAAAACCGATGGGTTCAATGGGATTAGTGACTTGCTGTCAAGAATAGGGTGATACTCCATAAATTCTTTAAAATATTTATAATACACAATCCAATCATGATAATTTTCACAAATAAATTTCATTTTACCGATGCACATCTAGACACAACACGTCAAAATAGTATCCGGGATTCACATAAACAGGTATATTTTCAACTGTGGGCCGCAGTTCTGCTAGTTCGAAGGGAAAGCAATAGTTAAAGGAGATTTTCCATGATACTTTGAAAACCATGAACAATAACCTAACAAGTAGTCTAAGTCCCCGTCTCCACATGGCGTTGCCGACAGTCGGTACATCGGATCAGCACCTCAGCCTTCACCCGTCCCCTCACAACCGTCGCTATTATACTGCGTAGAGCTATCAGATAGCATAACGTGCAATGCTGCTGTCACCACGACCCTCTATGGAGTGCGCTTCATTCAACTGGCGATTTAGTTCCGTGAACGAAGTAGAAAAAGTTAAAATTTCCCACAATTGAAGAACATTTATGTCGGAGAGTAATGGTGTCCATCAAAATAACATTGTAATTATTTTCATACCATTGTGTATTATTTCATATAGAGAAAGAAAATGTTCTGGCCTATTAACATAAAAAAGTTTTCCTATGAGGAAAAAGTGTCAATAAAAATACTGTAGGAGGAAATAAATTTAAATTTCTACATTAAACATATCTTCTTTTAAAATATATTTTTAAGGAACTATAGCAATAACGTGTCCCAGAGGTATTGGCACCATGACGATTCAATCTTTCAATGAATCCGTTAATGCATATAAGCATGGAGAATTTGGTAAATGAAGTACCGTATAATCTTTTCTTTATGATGTATTTCGTCCAACAATTGATGTTTCGGATCTGAATTATTTATTTTTTGGAAGTTATAAATTTTTCGATTTGGGACATATTTATCCCAGTATGCTAAAAGATAAACAATTGTCTTCTTTAAAGACAAAATACATAGTAAAGGTAATCAATAAATTTTATTTTATAAGAAAAATAATTAAAACTTTTAAATAATGTTAAGAAACAAAACGCATTTCTCATTCATTCTTAATTAATGCACTGTAAAATATATAGGGACAAAAAGGTAAATTCTTCAAACCCAAAAAATTGTCTCCATCTAATGTGACAAAATTATGAAATTGTTTCCTTAATAATTCAACCCTCTTAAGAATTCAATTACTCCCCAGTTGAATCAGAAAGCATTTGAATAGGCGGGCTTTGCACTTCATTCCTGCTCTTTCGTTCTGATTGGTTTAAATGTCTAGGCTCACGGTCGCGTGGCACAGCGCGGCATGTCTGAAATGTGGGGACTGTGCCATATAAGATTCTCTGTGTTAACCCTCATTTCTTGACGACGTGCCACGCGGAGCCAACGCAGCAGGACGGCGGTGGAAATGAACAACGGGCGGGGAAAATACGCAACGCTGAATGAGGAAACGGCCCCATTTAAATGTACGTGCTGCGTTGGCTTCTGCGACGCAGAAGAGAGACATACAGTGCATATAGAGATTTCCTCACCCATCTTGGACATATAAGAGATGCATTAAAAAAGAAACAAGAAGAATAAAGAGGAATGAGTTGTGAGACAGCAGAATTTTGAGACAGACATAGTGAAGAAACACAAACGACAAAGGACGAAGGACAAGGCAAAGAGGACATAACATTTTGCGTCCGCTTCCTGTGGCAGGGATAGAAATACTGGTATAAACAGTGGTTACGAGACGCTTTCAGGGGTAAAATAAACAAAGGAGAAATTACATATGTAAGAGCCTTGTAATGACACTGTTCTGAGACAAGGCGGTCATTGTAGCCATGATCAAATAAAATAAAATAAAATAAAATAAATGAAATCAAATGCGGTGCAGATCAGATATACCGGCCGTTGGCCAAAGACAGAGCCTAACGCAAACGCTGAAGGCAAAATAGAAATAAATAATTTCACTGCGAAACCTCTATTAATATTCGTCTGACCCGTGTAAGGTATAAATCAGAATCTTGTTTATTTAAAAAATGACTGTTGAGATCTGTAAATAAACCAGTAAGTAACCACGAAAGTTAATTAGCGGATGATGCATAAATTTCCATTTGAGTTGGACCCATGGTATTAAAATCAGTTTAAGATTTCATTAATAAGTACAAAGATTTGTTATTAGACATTACAATACAATTGTTTTCTTTGGATGTGGCGTCATTATTTACATGTTTATCAAATTAAATGAGTCTCATTGGTAGGGGTGCGGTGCCTACAAGGGGGGGGGGGGTCGTGACACAAACTGCGTCATTGAAAAAAAATTTTGGGGTGAGGTTCGAAAAATGGAGTTCTTTTGGAAGTTTGGTATAATTAATAGTTAAATAATAAAAATACTTTTTAAAATACCATATATTGAAATAAAAATTGTAATGTCGTATTAGTTTTTTATTTTACGGACATTGTAACATGATAATTTCAGCTCATTTTCGAACTGATTAATAAATAGTAAAAAGTCATGCCGTGTAGAGATCTAGACCGCTGGAAAAGGAGACGCGAGCGTGGGATATGGGTTGGGGGCGTCATTTCATGTCTGTCAAAAGACCGGGAGACTCATCGCCTTCGCGTGAACGAAGAAGTGACAAAAGATACATGGCTCTCTATCTTCCAATTGTAAGATTACTCAACAGATGGCTAATCTAGAGTTTCAAAATCTGAGTTTAGCGCATATGAATTCGAATATATGTGGAATCTGAGCATGGTCCTTTGAAATTTTAAAAATTTGAATTATATTCTGCTACGTTCCTAATTTTTAGCTGCTGAAATATAATTTGAAACCTTATTATGTATTATAGTTTAATCTCATTTAAATTTATCCTTGATGTGTAAAATGTATATAGGTGATGAACATTCTTACATTCTCGTTTAAGCAGTCTAGAGACAATATTGTAACCGAGAAAAAAATAGATTTTGAAAAAATTTTAGTGTCCCTGATACCGGAAGTTTTTTTTTAATTCGACGTCCGACTGTCTGCTCATCTGTGTGCACCGACACAGCTAAACAGGTGAGTCAATTTCATTCATATTTCGTATTTTGAGTAGTTGTTTATGCACGAGTTCTGACATGTTTTAATTTTTGATATTCATTATTATTATATATTCTTTGTATTAAACTGTGAAACTTTTATTACAAGCAGCCCAAATTTTTTTCTTTTAAATTTGTAGGAAAATAATATCTCTCAGCCGAATTATTGCCTCAATTATTTTTCCCTTGGATCTTATTTATGCACTATATCAAGAAAGTTCAAAACTATTTAGTAGTGAAGATATACCAAGCCGAGGGAGGTATCAGCTTTAGAAATGTATAGTCTGTAAAATATCGGAAGGCGGCTGGTTACCTCCCTCATAGTCACCCCTTCTTCGTTCCCAAATGTCTTGACCCAGAGATGCTCTCTGACACATTACCTTTCGCCCACTCTAACATCCTTCCCCTCAGAATAATTAGCCTACTTGATATTTCTTACGCAAATTAATTTTTACCGTGCATGTAAAAGACAAAAAATTTGATTTATTTTGGATTCTGCGCAAAACGTCAAGATAAATTGAACCAAACAATAGCCATTTTCAAGCAATAACTTTCCCTTTATTTTATACGCAGAAGATAAAATGCTGTTGTCAACATCTATATAGAATGCATGAAAATGATTACTTTTTTCTTCGTTAAGTTAGTTTGTGTACTATATAAAGGTGTATTAAAAGTGTGTGAGAAAGCATGTGCATTGGTTTCGCACACTTTTTAAAAATAAGAAAGATTAAGTTTTAAAATATTTCTAAATTTTAGGAATATGATTTGGAAGTGAGTCGAAACGAAGGCACGATTTGAACGAGAAAGTTTGAAGAAATTATATTTTCAACCTTAATTATATTAACGTGACGTAAATGATGTATTTTGTATTATACTATATAACTATATAGAAACTGTACTAGAAGATTTAACAAACCTAAAAGAAAATCCTCATTAGAAAAATTAAAAAAATAAAACAATGTGTTAGAAATAATCATTAGACTAGAAAACAGACTATTATTAAATTGGTACAGAAAATAAATGTATTCAGGAAGGGAATTGCATTATTTATCTGCAAATGCATTAGCAAATAATAAACCCATATATATAATTTAACTGACAAAGCATCATAAATTTCAAATGATATTTTTAGATACAATAATAATAAACTTGAAAAATACACTTTTACCCTATTCTGCCCTCTTACATTTATTAATAGGGACATTAAAAAGGGGAGATATTATTTAGAAACTAGAGTTGAAGTATTGTAAGATACAGAGAGAAAAATATGCAGTATTTTCCTTCAATAAATAAATCTTTCCTAAACTAAATAGAATTTTAAAATTAAAAAATTAACAATTAGTACGCACAAATACTTCAGTTAAATAAAAGTCAATGGAGAGGATATGAAGTATATGTTGTGTCAAATGCATATAGTTTACTAAATAAATTGCAAAACATGTTATACCTGTCACATAGGTCACACTAAGAGGGACTCGGAGAACCCTAAAGAAATGTAATTAATCCAGAAATAAGAGTCATTACAATGTACTTCTGGGAAAATGTTTAGATTTCAGACAAAGAATGTATTTGTATTGTAAATACTTATTGTAAATAATACATATTGTAAATACTTCACAAAAACACACCAGACAGTTTAAATTTAAAATCATAATTGCGATGGAAAAATTATCAAGTGTATACATCGGCATGTTGTAATCATGTTTATTCATTTCTTGTTTATTGTGTAAATTACATTATGTACAGTGGGTATGGAAGGAGGTACTTGTTGGGCTCAAGTACCTCAAATCATAAATAATACAGTTCTTAAGAAGTAAAATATCACAATTAGTGAAAGTAGAAGGTCTACTTATACATTTTAAATTCTTTATACTATCACAGTTACTATATCATTCAAATGGAAGGAAAACAGTTTCTTGCCCTATGTCACGTGACCACGAAATCCAATGTTGCAACACATGCGCAGAGACCTAAACTCGCTCTACGCTACATAACTTTGTGGATGAAATTGATTGTCATATAGCTTGACTTATTTTTAAAACCTTGTACATGTATAACAACTTATTTATTACATGTATTTATTACATCCGTAGAATCTTTTACCCTCTTATAAGTATTTTGAGATTAATTGACATTGGTATCGTAACGTTTATCTACTTAGGGATACATAATTCATTTCAAATGAATTCTCCTCACTTATCCTCTGATAAAATTAAGTTCATAAATTTGCCACTAATGCAGAGTTGCACTTAACTGAGGACACATGACTACTGAAAGATTCTGTATTTCGTTAAGATACAGTTCGTACGATGCACTGAAGCGAGTACGGGTAATATTAAGCTTACACGAATCGTTTCGCTACACGACTATTTGATGGAGGCGCACACAATTAAGTAGTCACGGGCGGAATTGTTAGTACAGAGTGAAAAACTAATTTACACTTGAGTGAGAAATAGCGGAGAAGCAAAGGGGAGAGGCATAATTTCATGTATTAGTGTATTGCCGATGCCTTTTAAATGACCTCTCGCTGTCCTTTCGCTGGCGAGTAGGGAACCGCTGCATCAAACATGGGATCGCGTGTTGACGCGGGGGAGATTCGGAGGAGTGGCTGAAAGGAGTGAGGAAGGACGCGAGGGGGGACACAACGCGGAAAGGGGGAGCAGAAACGACGCGGCCGAGTCACGCGCCCGGCTTGACGGTGGCGGCAGACGGTACATCGCTGTATGCAAATTCCGTCCGGGATTCTGCGTTCAGATTAAGGGTGGGTGACGAAGCAATGATGCACCCGCGTCGCACCTCCCACCCCTCCATCGGCACCGCGGTGACAGCAGCGAGGCCGGCGAGGGACGTGGCGGAAGCGTTGACAACCCACCGCGGCGGCGTTCGACTCCCCTTTCGCCGCAGGCCAAAGCTCTGTCATCCCCGACTCCGCCGCCCTCGGCCCCGCTGCTCGGCCTTATTGTCATCAAGTGCTCTCGCCACCATGTTGAAGGGTGAGCATCAACAGCCGAGAGAACGAAACTGGAAAAGGTCAGGTGGATCGATCTTGTATTACAGCATATCTGTGATTAATATCTGCTCGCATCCAATTATTTACTGGACGCGAATACGGGAGTCAATGCATCAATTACACAACTTTGATAATTCTGCTGGTCCTTTTGACTCCACAGGGTTCATTTCCATGTTAAGCTGCATTTATGATATTACTCTGTCTAAAAAGGGTTGAAAATCCATTCCACACTGGACAAAATAAATGAAAAGGGTCTGGTGTCAAGAAAATAGCTCGTGTAATGTTGAAACAAGTTCAAATGATTTATGGCGGACGTACACAAAAATAATTAATTCCTTATTTAGTTCAACAATGATGAAATAATCACACATTTACCTTACTGTACGTCATGTGCGATGTATCTTCGGCATTCGCAATCAGCGTGTAATCATTCTTATTCAGTACATTTTCTATCGAGCATCGGGCTGACTCCAACACATTGTAACAAGTGATTTAAATGCAATGCTTGTTAATGACTCAATCGAGATGAAACAGGAGTGGAAAAGAGTGTACAGATAGAAATGAACATATATTGTAGAATAAAGACTGGTAATGACCTGATGGCTAAGGTACAGGGTTAAATTAGCAAATAAAATGGGAAAAATGAAATGTTAATGACTCAATCTTTGGATACTGTCATAAAAAAATCAAAAACATACATCTGTGCCAACACTTACTGGAAAAATAAAATGTAATTAAACAATACGTTTCAGAAGACCTCTGTTATCATGAACTACACAAAAGAATACCCCTTAAAATACGCATTAATTATTATTTTTTATTTGAAATACAAAATGGATTGTTATCTCAATCACTTTCATTGTTCTGACTAATGTACTTTTTCTTATATAAAACAAATTATCTTTCACACTCAGACATAAATACCTTACGATGTTACCTTCAGAAAATCTCAGGCTGCTTTGCACATTTAGAACTTTGAACAAAGCATTACGTGTTGAGGAAATTTTACCTAGCTCTTTTTAGAACGTAATCGCAATAATTCTGCATTGCAAATTAAATCGTCAGTGTAAAATTATGTGGAACGAAATGTTTTCGAAATACATTTTGACAGTTCGTTAAAAGATGATTAATTTTCTCTTTGAGATCAGATGAGAAGACATGCATTCACAGGTGTCCAGTTCCAGCGTTTTTCAGAGTTTGAAAAACGTGTTGAAATTAACAGACAACAAGAACAATGAGGTGTACTTTATTTTTAACGTGTTTCGTTTCATCCCGGAAGCAAAGGTAAACTGAAGTTGGAGGTATCATGTAAATGGCGTTGAGTCTGCAGCTGCTTCTGAACCAGTGCCTAAAGGTATTCATTTTCTCGGGCAAGTAATGATGATTTAGTCTCGCTCATCAACGTGGGTGCTCCTTTGAACCCCATGATGATGAGGATCGCACTCTCACGATAGTCGCCAAAATTGCCTCGCTTTCAGACGTGTAATTTGCACCTATCACATTGAAATGTAATGTTTGTTTAATTTCGAAATGAGATATTAAGCACAAATAATTCGAGGGGTCATCAAAATACAATTTATCTTTTGAGCACTCATGTGGCCTCATATTCAACCTAACATAAATTACGTATGATTTAATCGATCATGCTATCTTATTAATATTTTTCTTTGGTATGGAAGGAAATCTGGCGGGGAAGTTATTTAAAGGCGTGAAAGGCGCAAGTCACTCGAAAGCTATTATAAATTTGGATAATTATTGAATTGGGTAATTTGAAGATGTTCAATTCAAGGCAAAACAGGAAGGGTCAGATGGGGCAATTGCAAAGATTTAAGTGTTTCTCTTTCACGATTTAATTTCGATGTATTAATTCGTAAAAAATAAGTCTTTTAATCACACTAATGTAAAGGGCTTTTTCTCCTACTTCCTAAATCGCTTGTAACACAGATTCCAAGCATGAAATATCACACACTAATTCGTCTGTTTACAATTACCCCGCGTTTTTACAATTACCCCTGAGACAATGGGATAATGGTAAACGACAAATTCTCTCCTAAAGTAAACTATGGAACGAGTGGTAGTATGAACAAATGACATTGTTGTTGTAGAACCTTTAAATACCTTTGACCCTTCTAATATCTTGTTTTCATGTATTCCTATTCGATGTTTACATTTACCCAGCATCCCCATTTCAATCGTGCATTTCGATACAAATGCTGTAAAACACTGACTAGTAGTTTCATTGATCATCAGAACGTTCTATAACTCAGAAAAGACTCATTTAATTATACTTCTACACTTTTTATTTTTTATTTTTCCGGTTAAACCTTATACATCAAACATCTATCAAAAATTATTGTAATCATATGGAACTTCACGTAGAATAATATCAAACCAAAACGCATTAGAACAATAAGACTTAAAAGCAATACATTCCATGAACATTTACTTTGCCAGAAAGCGTTAGAACATTTTATTACCTTTTTACTAACTGGAGATTGCTTTGAGATTTTTTTTCTAAGAAAATTTGTCATCTAAGAATTGCTTTGAGATTTTTTTTCTAAGAATTTTTGTATCAAAAATTATTGTAATCATATGGAACTTCACGTAGAATAATATCAAACCAAAACGCATTAGAACAATAAGACTTAAAAGCAATACATTCCATGAACATTTACTTTGCCAGAAAGCGTTAGAACATTTTATTACCTTTTTACTAACTGGAGATTGCTTTGAGATTTTTTTTCTAAGAAAATTTGTCATCAGCTAAAACTAAATTAGTTTTTGTATTATTAATTCTGTTCAGTGTCCTCCAATTCATGACCCGCAACTTACTGATACTACAAGCACACGAAACATATTTTTTTACATTTTTTCCCTCTATTTTACTACTTACGTCCATTATAATAATTTCGTTTTAGCTTTTATCTAACTTCACCTGTTAATTTGGTAGGGTGTTTGGGTCAAATCTTGCAACTGAATTTTAAACCATTTCCCCCCATCCGATTGTGCTGAAATTCGGCACGCATATATAAACCCGATGACAATGCAATATTATGATGTCTCAAATAAAAACTTTTTAAACAGTTTTTTATAATGATTTTATTCCGAGATAATTCGTAGCGCGTCTTCCTTCAAATAAGTATTATGAATAGAATAAATCTACGCCTTTTCGTTATAACTTCTTATCATTACGAACAGCGAAGGAACTTCTCATTTTAATACGATCGCTTCTCAAAAGAAAGTTTTGCAATAAGCGCAGTGCAGTAATCGAAATTCATTCTATCGGATAACTCAATTTTCATAAGGTTCCATCACCTGTTGAGTTTAAAAGCGCGGAATTGCTATCTTTCATCCACAGTGTCTCCGACTTTTAGTTTAGTTTCTCTCACAGCGGCGCTCAGATAACTTGTTTACATTTACCCGTTGTTTACAATTAACTCGCCTGACCCTACAGAAATACGCATTAAATCCGAATGAAATCGACCAAAAGGAAACAGGTTGCTGCAGAGAAATTTCTGGAGCGTAATGGCATGTGGAGAATAAATTAACTCTATAACCTCTCTATTAGATAAAGTACTTACTTAATAGAGTTGAAAATTACTAGTTAATACATACTAAATAATTAAATTAAATTATTATCATTATCTTGTATTTTGTACGCTACTCTATAAATACGTTTGTTATGACAGGAATTTTGTTAAATGTCTTTATCGCCATATTTCTCTAAAGCAAATGTAATTAAATGTTCTTTCGAAATAGAAGTATAGTCGAATCGTATTATAAATATATTAATATCGACGAACAATTTAAATGATTTTGTCGTTATAACGCGTCATTATACCAATATGTTGATATTTTCTTTCGAAATAATTTTTCATATAATATTTTTACCCAACGTCGATATGATGTGTATCGATAATTTTATTCGAAATCCCCACCTCTACTCCACAGGCCATACCATTTGCGCCCGGCGGAAGGAAAAATAAAGAAATCTTTATTATAGTTAACTACTTCCGATGCCACATCCAAATATTCATGTTTGAAAACGCAATAATAGCTGTTATCATAACATACTGCTTTTTTGACAATAAATTTATTTACATACTTAACTATGAGCCCGACATCGGAAAGAAAATGAAAAACTTAACACTTCTTTAGCTACAGGAGTTTTTCAAAATTATCTAGTTGAAAGAGGAGGGGAACAATGTTTCTCGTTACGAATTTATTTGAAAAGCTCTTTATGCCCTACATGGATAGTTTTTGTGTTCAGCAGTAGCTACTTTTTTCTACAATTTAATATTTTGTTATTAAAACATATAATAAAACTAATAATATAAATTAATTATTAAGCTTTAGATTATTCCCTTCCTTCACTTATATTGGTTATGCGCGCAAATAATTTTTACCGACTCTTTAATCAAATGTAGTGCCTAACCTCACGAATCTTTAATGCGCACAGCATATTTTTTCTTTGATTTAAACTATGATTTAGAATATTCAAGACCACGGCCTCTCTTGATTCTTCGTTGACTCGTTAATCTTTAATAAAAGATTCCTGGATCTTCTTCTGTTGAGCATTAACAAACGAATGAAGATAATGAGAAGATCGGACCTTCAATTGCCAAGCGTCACCCGCCGAATTGAATAATTTTCATATTCATCATTTAATTACGTATGTATGTAATTCATTGTAGGTTAAGTAGTTGAATTGTTGGAACATGGAAAGTATTTTGAAAGTAGTACATGAAAACGCAATTTGTCATCAGTGATATAGGAGAGGATTACATTTCAATAATATTCTAAATGCCCGTTTCTGTTTCAAAGTAGAAGTGTTACTTGTAAAATTTGCATGAGTATATTCTCAGTAAAAACTATATTACGGTCTAGTTCCGTAATAAAACAGTTGCATATAATAAAACATGGAAATATTGCCAGTCACATCATACTTACCAGCAGAACAAGCTACTAGAAAAAAGAGATAGAAAATAGTACCTGAAGAAATAAAATATGCTTAAAAATTAGTCTATTAATTAAATTTATTGGTAATTATTTAGTTTAGATACACAAATAAATTACATGTTGAATTGTTTCAAATAGGATATTGTGAAAGAAGAATTCACGCTGAGGCGTTCTTAGCATTGCGGCTGCGTCCGGTATACACTCAACTTCAGCGCGCTCTGACGTGTTAACTTACGCCAAAAATGTTCGTCCATCGAAAAATACTCTACAAGAGACATAATTTGAAGGAAATTAAGTGTAGTTTATTTTTGTCTTGAACAATATAATCTAAAAGTGTGTAATTTTCGGGTAGTAAGCGAACAACTGAAGAAAAACTTGTTTTTTTTGGGTCCATTTCAAAAGTTTGGTCAAAATTCACCACGCTCTAGCGCGATATCTGTTCGTTGTGCTAAAAATTTGTTAAAATTGAATTTGTTGGAAATTTAATGCAAATAATTTTTGCATAAGTATAATTTTTTCTAGAAGCACGTATTTTTCGAGTTATAAACAAAAACTGAAAAAAGAGCGTTTTTTTCGAAGTTTTTCAAAATTTTCTCAAAACATACAGGGTTTTCGAGGTGGAAAAGTTGAAATTCAGATTCAGCACTTCCGAAAACATATGAAACGATTGAGAAAAATCTTCTATATTTTTTCCTGGATTGACCTTTTTTATTTCCCTGGCTACTGAACTGGAATAAATCCATGTCATACTAAGGTTTTGCGTTGTTTCTCAGCTATGCACGCTACACTTTGCTGACCAACAATTGATCTTTACAGTCTGGATTCCTTTCTGCTAGTTATTATTATTATGCTTATATTGTCAACTTTGTATTGTGGTGCATTTTTGAAGAATGAATGGCTGTGTAATTGGCCTTTTTTTCTAAATTGATTGTTTGTTCTCATTAGGGAATTTCCTAATATTTTCACAATATAATTTACCTTGATTATTTCTTTCTATCCGGTCAACGTTATGAATTGTAGGCAAACGCGTTAGTATGTATTTATTATTATAACAATACGGTATTACATTAAATGTCTAGAAATATTTAAAAGTATGAGCTTATTGTTCATTCGTGAACTATTCACCGCCGCTCCAATGATTCCGAGTAAAATTTAATGTTAAACGATATTTTAAAAACATCTTTTTTTCAATCTTCAGCGAGCTTTCTTCACTTTTTGAAACCACATAATATCTTGGCAACGATTTCTGGGCACTTATAATAGTTTCTAAATTATATCATCTTTTGTATTCTGTAAATAGTATCCATTTCAAAATCTGTAATGCGTTTTTTCGTGTATGTTGTCACTTTTTTGCCTTCTTATTGTGCGTGTTATTAATACTTAAACCTCCGGGCTCTAGTATTGATGTATTAGTGAAAACAAATTACAAATGCGGAGTTAGCATGAATCGGAGGGTAGAGCATTCAACTACTGGCTGCTCAGCTGAGATTCGATTCCCTATGAGGTCATGGGAATAGTTCAACGTCCAGACTCATCCCCAGGCCTACTCAATCTCATATAAATTGAATACCGGGTCTATCTCAGGACCCAAATTAGCTCGAGCGTAATACTGACCACATTTGACGATAAAACGATAAAACACTGAAAACGAACAGATCCTTGATCGAACTAAACGAAACGAAGACCTAATTGAATACTAAGTCCGAACTAAGTTTTCTTTTGGGAAACAAAGTACGTCATCGAATTTTGTGACTCATTTCTGATTTTGTTCCCCATTTATCAATTTACTCATTCCCAATATTTTCGTTAAAGGCTTTCGCGTATAAGAAATCGCTTTGCAAATTAAGATCGAATAGTTGAGTTCTTGCCTTACCCTCATTGTTTTAAGTTGTATTATCATTCTTGTTTTCTTTCATTATTATTTAATTAAAGTATTAAATACATAAGGTGAGAAATTTACCAGTATATTTTTCATCATGAAAACATTGTGTTCACGCATATCTCTAATAAATTAATGGAATTTCTTTTTGTTTTCCCCTGAAGTATATGTTACATGTATAAATAATATCAATAAAAATTTCAGAGAAGATGGAAATATCGCTTTTAATACGAAAATATGATAAGTTTATTTCCACATTTGTGTGAAAAAGTTACCTATTTATTACGTGTGCAACTATACTTTTCCTTCGGTTCTGAAAGGAAGTTCGTTCATTGTCTATGAAAGTTACATGACTCTCGAATAATCAAAGTTTTATTCTAACAAAGTTTTTAAATAATTATACCTGCATATTCTGTGTCATATACGAAAGACGTTAAGCAGTAAGAGATTGTGAATAATTTTTGACACGATTGAGAGTTTTTTATGTATTGGCGCATTGGGGGATGTCTTATCATGGCCCTGGTGCTGACAAGGATCACAACGCATTGCCGATTTATTTTTAGAGGAGAATGGATAAAGATACACGAAACAAGTGTTTATTTTATAGTGACTGTGTTAATGTTAGGCCACAAATAATCCACTCACTTAGCGAGCATTACGTCGTCCGCATGCCTCGCGTGTTGTGTAGTACTAATTAGGAACCCCCTCCTCTTTGTATCAATTTCCCTCCTCCAAAGTCTGTGAAGTGGACACTGTACACAAATAAATATACAATCAAACAAACAAATGCAGGCAACTTGGCCGTAGTGTAGTATCAATATTTCATCAATGATTACCCAACGTCATGCAGAGAGGTGGTTTCCGAGCCGCATTAGGGGAGGGTGCAATGCGGGCTGTAGCAGGTAATGTGTACACCAACCGCCATTGTTGGTTGTCTATAAACAGTTCGGAGTAGTTGCTTATAGCAAATGTACGTGTTAAGGGGATGATAATATAAGTGCCATCAACTCCCAGAAAGAATAAGAATACTTCTTCCAGTTTTCTTTTATCTTTTCTTTGACGTCACACGTTAAAAAAAACAACCTATGAGTATCCGCAAGTGCAGATAATACTGCTGAAATACTGGTACTAACTATTAATCTACTTTACAGAACGCCATGAGGAACAAACAATTCTAGCAATATAGCGCTATTTGGCATCGTTTCGTTCCCACATGCATAATTCTGCTCGTTCATTAACTCAAATGAAAGCTAATACTTAGCTGTCCGAAAGGTTAATTTACGTCTTGTACTAACAAGGGAACACTATTCCAGCTCTCTGACTCCATAATTGAAAGAAGTGGAGCGAATACGTTGATAATTTGATTAATACACGCTTTAAGCGCTGTATTCTTTTGGAACAATTTATCTTTACTGTATCTTTTCATTTGACTTTTTATAAGATTTGATGGACTGAAAGTAATCAAATTCCGAAACAATACCCCTGCAAAATTGAAGTCCCATTGATTTTTATGGACAAAGAGTACACAATGTACCCGAGTATTTTGGTATTTAAATTCACACTCTATTTTTAAGGTAATGGGGCCGATAACATGCAAAGTGTTCCCTATGCAAGCACTGGATTCCTGTATTTTATGAAACAGTATTTCTTTGCAAACAAAGAAAATTAATGTTTATTGAATATTTTTGAAAATTAAAATTAAAATTACATCAAATCAATGAAACATGATTGTTTAAGGATGAAAAATAAATTTCAACATGATAAAGTGAGGTGTAGTTAATGATGGAATCGATTGAGGACATTGCACACTATATCAAAAACAATTAAATTACAGAGATAAGTTAAAGAGCTACTTTTCGGAATTTCTGGAACTAAAAGGGAATTTCGGAATTTCTAAAAAGAAATGACATTGAATTTTTTTTATGAGTGTATGTTTTCAATTGATTTTAAGGAGAAAAAACTTAATAAATTTATTATAATAGTGATTGATTCAGCAAAACATTAATTTTATAAATGTTTGTGCGCGACCTCCGCTAGCTCAAGGCCTTGGTCTCGAGCCCCATGCCCCTACGACAATTTTTTTTTCAATTTATTTTAACCACATACACAATATACATACACAGATCCACACATTCATTTATTTGGCCCATTAGGTTCTTACGACAACAGCGCCGCTGCGCTGATCGCTGTCGATCAAATGTTCGTACGACGGATATTATTCAACATATATTTGATATTTGTTAAAAATGGCCTTCGATGAAAAAAGATCCTGATGGACAATGTTCTCGTCTTCTATCATATAAATATAAAAATAGTTTATTTCAAAGGTTGTTTCAAGTATCTGTATAGAAATCCGTATTATTTTTTCTCAGTGTGTTTTTACAAAAGGTTGTATGGTGTGAGTCCACATTAAAACTACACAACATTTCGGGAAAGAAAATAAATACAATTTAAAGAAACGTATTCTTTAACCAAATTACAACTAAATTAGACAATATATTTTTTTAGTGATAATAAGCTTATCACAACAATTTTCAACATTTTAAAAAAGAAAACTTTGTACTCATAAAATATTACTGTTGCTCTTATGTTTCAATTTATTATTCAAAATGTTTTATCACTAAGCTTATTCTTAAAAGGGCTAATTATAATATTTCTGATGAAAATTATTATTAGTGCATTTCAATACCTTATAGAAATATATAATAACTTAACCAAAAAAATATGAAAATATATGTGAAGAATTCTAATAGTCTTGAATTGTGAGCTAGGAAGTGGAGAAACTTGCATTAAGAGATTGCTGCAGAACTTGCTATGAATGGTTTTATAAAAGCTCAGCTCCATACTGTGAGGATTATTAAAGTAAAAATATAAACAGAAATCAAAATGATTAGACGAAGTAATATTTTATGAGCGCCCAATGATTTTCTTTTTACAACTGTTGAAATTTAATCTAATCAACTTTTTAAATATTCTACATTATAGAGTAATTTGGTTTAAAAAAACATTGTTTAAAAAAATTATTTTTAGTCTCCTGCCCACCTCTTTTTAATCAAAGACCATTTTATTTACTCTGAATTGCAAATTCTCTTTCTTTCTAATTCTGCTGGCGCTTCGCTGTTGCACAGTTTTTTGCCAGTAAGTTTAATGTTTTTCCAGTTCTTCAATTCTGTAACCATCAAGCGAGTGAACATGACTTAAGGCAAAGTATGTTTGACCTGTAGTTCTGTATATCTCGAAGACCTTTGATTTCAAATACACAACTACGCAATCCACTGCCCATTCTTACGTTTTGTGTGCTGTTCATGCCCATGATAGAATTATTGGCAACATTCTTCCTTCATTTGCTACATATCTCCCATTGGTAGGTTTTTTTTTTGGTTGGGGCTTTAGGGCTCGTCAACATCGAGGTCATTAGAGCCCATCCCATTGGTAGGGAATTGTATAGACTCATGATCACCTTGCTTATGACATCTCTATCAAAGTCTGTGCGGATTGATGGAATGTCCATCTCATACAGTTCCCCACGAAACGTTGTGGGCAATTTCATTTGGTCATTGCCCGATATGAAATACCCACAACACGTTGCGGATAAATAAACTTGCTCAATCACCAATTACATCTTCCACGATAGTCTTTGCGGAAATATATAAGACACATAACGCGATCTGGGCAAACGCACATGGTGGTTCCAAATGCCTAAGCACATTTTGACCAAAAGTGAGAATATGAAAGTGAAAATGTGAGCATTAGTATCTTGGAATTTAATGCAGAGGGCATTGATGTACTTGTTTTCGACGAACAGAGCATTTTACTTTCCTTACCTTGTCTGACATGTTTTACCAAAGTGGAGTGTAATGCTGCAGCACGTGGTGTCGAAACCGTTGACGAAAATTTGGATGTTGTAATTACAGCTGTAACTTTTGGGAAAGAGTACTTTTGAAATATAATGATGGAAGTTGTTACTGGAAGTAGTATATTTCACATCACTTTTAGTTAAAAGAAATTCACTTCATGTTCTAAAAGTATTGTAGTTTACATCCAAAACGAACTGGAAAAATTTATCAATAAGAAAACATTTTTCTGCAAAATAAAGAAATAGTATTTGTCTCATGCTGTCCCCGAGTTTTTACGTTTAAACCGTGAACATATATCTTCCCTGAATCGGAATATTCAAACAAAATTTGCTCATGCTTGCTTCTTTTTGAGTTATAGTAGTATTATTGTACGCACTAACGTTGTATAAATTGAGACTGTTCTTTTCTTCTGTTACTTACGTAAACTTATTTGTAAATGCTTTTTGCGGAAGTCAGTTTTGAATGATAAATTAGTGGCAAAATGTTAAGTGATTTTTCAGGTATAGTTTACTTCCTAGTTGTTGCGAGACAGTATACTCTATTGCATTATTGGTAACCTTGCTGACTTCTATACTCATTTTTCGGACTCATGGACATTCAATATCACCCCCGATACTCTTGTAAACCTTTACTTAAGGAATTAAGTATTTTAACACTTACCTGCATTTGTATTTATGAAACAGTCGTGTTTGTTAAGACCGAATTACTGAAGCGCCACCCTTGCTTCATACAAAAGAGTCATGTTCACGAACACAATACTCACATATTCATCGTCCTAGAGCGTCAACCGCTCTTTACCAAAAAGGACCGTTTCATTCGGGAATTCCCTCCCGAAAAATATAAAAGACATTATTAAATTGAATCTCTTCAAATCTACGGTTAAAAGCTACCTACTGCATCATGCTTCTTCAATGTAAAAGAGTTTATTGATTCTAATAATAGTTAAAGTGTAAAAGAATTTATTGATTCTAATAAAAGTTGTACTTAATCAGACGATTGCTGTAGTAATTTCAAAAAATTGATAACAATTTCAAAACTTATCCTGCAGGCTTGTATTATAGCTTATTATTCATATAAGTTTAGTTTTATATGTACTCAACCTTGGCACGGTTGTATACACTAATTCTGCAGCCCCATGATGGCTCGGGTTTTTCTACGGTATTCCTTCGGGTGGAGGCGGATTTCTTATACAGTCTCTCTTTTTACAGCTCCTGCCTAGGGGCGACATCTATTGAAATAATAAATATCTATTTCAGTGTTATTTAATAGTTACGATTTATAAACAATACCTTCCGAATAAACTATAGTTTAATAATACATACTTCTGAAATACCTTTATTGTGATTTATTAAATACAAATTTGTTGGAATTATGTTAATTTTATAACACGTACCGAACTAATTTTGTTGTTAGGAATGAGCTGAAAGTTGAATCCGCCTCTGCCTTAGGACCCTTAATCGGAAATGATGGGATGGTCCCTTGCTTGCTTCCGGAGAGTAAATTAGTTTATTGTCCTCCACACGGTCATACACAGTTTGTACTGCGTTTTTACAATAAATTTATTATTATTATAAATTTATTATTATTACAATAATTGAAAAAAACGCGAGGTTCGAGCCCTAATCCCGGCAAGAATATGGTATCATACCATTCGAGAAGTGCAAGAACTTTCTTTGGGATCATATACTAATCCCATTTTTTAATGAAAGCTGTCATGTTTGTTTTCCACGTGATGTTCATGTATATTATTATCCTTTGTCATGCTTTTAAGAGTTGGATTCAAGCTCATTTTATGTATTTTATGATGCTTTCAATTATGTATTTGAATGTTGCATTAATCTCTATATTTATCTATTAACTCACTGAATGAACCCGGCGTTACCCGGGAGCATGAATTGATCATGATATTTTGTGTTCTTATTTACTAATAGTTGCGTTTTCAATCATTTCTTTTCATTTAACTTCAGTCAGAGTACCCGGGACACCTGCTTTGATCACAGGGGTGTTTACCACTACACCACCCGTTCGCTTTTCACAACTGTACCCCATTTCCACCCAGTCCGGGTTCGATTCCCGGCTTGTCGCCATTTTCACCTGACCGAAAGTTATCACATATCTGCTCCACGTGTAGGTTACTCGGAAGAAATATGTACATAACAAACCTTAACACGTAGAGACGTGTAAGTCGGTAATAAAGTGCCCACAGCATTGTGTTCCGCCTGGTTCACTTATCTCCTGTATGGGGATCTCTCTCAGGTCTTCCGGGGTTTAAATGTGGGTGGAAATGGTCTACAGCTGTAGAAGGCGAACGGGTGGTTTAGTGGTTAACACCTCTGCGATCAATGCAGTTGTCCCGGGTTCGATTCCCATCTCGTCGCCATTTACATCTGCTCGAAAGTTATTAAATATCATTATTAATTACATATTTGTATCTTCTCAATAAGGCATTTCAATAAGCCAATTTATGTATGTTGCAGGCGGTGAATGTTTGTATGATTCATTGATTCGTTTCAAAAGTTCGTTTACGTTCTTAAAGAAATACACATTAGGCAAGAAACAATAATTATTACCATCTAAAGGAATTGTAGGTTAATTTTATAGTTGTCGACAATGTCCTACTTGAAACGTATTTATTAATTTTTCAATAAAATTCAGTATTTCTGAATCTCTTTTAATACGTCCAACAATGGACTGTATTTGCATTTCATGTTCATTGCAAAGACATTCAGCGAAATACAATGAGTATATTTTCTATATTTATGTAATTTTTAAGGCTCTTTACGATACAAAATTTGTGTTCATGTTTGAACGCTTCGCATGAAATAGTAATTATATCAGTTATCTCTCTTTTATACGTATCACTGTAAGTCAGCAGTTGTTTTACTCCTTGTATCGTCTGCATTCAGGTGACTCATTTGTTTACTCCTTGAATACAGTTAGCCATGAGCATTATCACTCAAGGAATAAAATATCAATATTCAATAAAATAATGTTGAGTATTTATTGCGAATTTGTATCGATTTATTCCTTCATTTCGTACGTGTGTTTAAGTTTTTATTAGTACTTAATTACCAATTAACAGGGAATGAATGTAACACATGACTCGAAATTTTACATTGATATTTTTTGAAAGGACATTGGTTTCCAGCGTCGACAAATTAAGGTGCGTACAATAAATGCAAGAAAGTGAAAAGGGTGTTTCATTAATTAGTTATAAGTAAATCAATGCTACCTAGTTCAGTGGTAAAACTCAAGTAGTAGGCATAATTTATTTCATTAACATATACATTGGTAACGTTGGTATGCATATACCAACAATTTAGAGAAAAATAATTCAGAATGTTTACGAGAAACAGATCTGAGGAATACACATTTTTATTTGAATATTTTTCATGATAGTAAATACATACAATAAATCAGGCATCTTTCTGTATATTTTTATTGCTATGAATTACACGGTGCAGCAAAAACTTTTTTCTGCTTTTAGATTAAATGTCACCGGATGCACTCCGCGTTCGATGGTCTACGCGGTGAATCATTTTAATGTAGCAATAAGGATTTTTGCTCTAGATGGCTTAGCACGGGCGCAGCCCGTTATATGGAGTTCTGGGGGTAAAATCCCCAGCGAGCAAAGCAAGTAGACTAAAATTAAGACGGACTGAATGTGATATCATTGCCAAAGAAGTACACCTATCGTTGGACACCCAAATTTAGCGGCTATATTATCTAAGCTTCTCACTATATTGCATTTAATTATAATGATTTGAACTTAAAGTTTTCAGATGGTTCTACAGACTTGCATTATTTCTATTAGACTATACGTGGTCTTATGCACTTTCGAGTCCCTTACCTATTAGCTTAACGACTTCATTTCACCCCTAGGTTTGTTAGGGAAATCTCACCCCCCCCCCGGAACACAAGCGGAACTTGTTCTTAAATGGCTTCGTGTCACAATTCATTAAAACGGCTCCGCAAATTATTAAATCTAAATAATATCGGGCGTTTTCCATTATGTTTACATACCCCATCACCTCTCCACCCATATAAGGATGTTTCCCGTTTTTTAAATTTTTTTGTCGTGGAGAGAAACGACGGCCCATGAAGAAGTTACCCACCGAAGTACATCGTAGTTATTTATATGAGATACATGCCTGTGTTTTCGTATTCAAATGAATTAAAGTAGTATGTTTTAGGGGATGGTTCTTTAGCTTGACGACGTGCACGTGTGTACTAAAATTTGCTCTCCTTTAGAAGCGTTACTTTGGATATACCTTGACATTTCTGTATGTTCTGTTATGGTCTAAGCAAAAGAGGACGCATTTCTGAGTACACACCTCAAATATGAGGCAAATTGGCTCCCTAAAAGCTACGGAATTAATTAATGAAGATGAGTACATATTGTTACGCGTTATTATTTTTTTGTTTACGATGTTCCGATAATGTAATTGCAAGGTTTTTGTGTTCTCGTTACACATTTGAGTAGTTATAAAGTACAAGGAGTATTTTCTGAGCAACTGGATGATGTTTGGAATCAAAAGCTTTTTCATTTTAAAAAATTGCTGAAGAATTATTTAAATATGAATGTATGTGGTATGACGTGTGACGTGATGTATCGCTCTTATTAAAGAACCTACTGAGTGGAATTACTGAAACCAGCTAGGACTGTGAAACAGGTACTGTACGTCAATATTGCCGCTTTATAGGCATCTAGGAATACGCAGCTAGGAATACTCGGTCAACGCACGGGGATAATTATTTCTACTGAAAGTGGGTCCCGAAACACCTTACTGCAGGGAGAAACAAGCACCAAATTATATTTGTTTATAGAGGGTCCTAAGGGGCACCACTATGCAATGTTTGGTGATAATTGGATTGACAGACGCTGCACTATCGTGCAGTAACACGTGGCTGGGAAACGTTCGATTTTAATCATTTTGCAATAACTTGTGAAACGTGCGCCATAGACAAATGCACCAGAAGAGGTTTATTATACATGACTATTTTTTTCCTTGGGGCTTAAGGGAGATCAGCGATTCTGTGAGTGAAGGCAGTGGCGGATAAATGGAGGAAGGGTCTAAGGGGGCTTTAGACCACCCCCCCTGACCTGAACGCTTACCAGATAAAATTGAAGTTGATAAATGCATATTTTGTAAAAGTTACCAGATTCATAATTGTTATTAGTTATAATTGTTATTAGTTGTTATTGTTATTAATAATACTAGATTAATAATTGTTATTAGTTATTATATGTATTGTCATTAATAACGCCATATTAATAAAACTTGTACTACCATATCCATAACTTCAATAAATAATTGTATTTGTTATTAATAATACCAGATTATTAATTATTTATTTGATGCATTTCATTTAAGGTAATTATAGAATTTGTGTTGTAAAACCATAAATTTAAACAAAAATGGTCCCCGGTTAGGCCCTCCCCTTTGATTACGGTCTAGATCCGCACTGAGTAAAGGTATTGTCATGAAAAATCGTAATTCAAGTCTAGATAATCTCGTGAAAGTTAATAGAAAGATGGAAAATTTCAGATGAAAAATTAAAGAAAATTACTAGTGGAGTCGTGGTGCAGCTACGAGAGGGAATAGAACGGATGAGTGAGATTATAGTAGACCAGGAGGAGTGCAAGGTTCGGGGAAAGGGAGAAGAGGAAAACAGAGAGTAGATTAAAGACGTGGTTAGAAGATTTGCTGAACAAGTAAATGACAGGACATGAGAACATGATTTTCGGAAGGACAAAATTATTTATGTATGACTTAACAGAAATGATTACTGATCGTATTGGGTAGCTGGAAAAAAGAATTCTGGATGATAAACGCGGATGTAGAACAGAAAATGGCAACGAAAGAAGAACTGATAAATGTTATAGATGAACGTTTCAATATGAGAAATGAGGCGCAGCGTCGGAGAAAGAGTAAATGAAGGGAAGAGGAAGATATGCGGCAAAAGGGATCGCTTGGAAGTTTCGGACAAGCTATGGGAGAACTAGAGTGAAAATTTAAGAGTGAAATAAAAGGAATGAAGGAAGGAGTTGAAAGGACAGTAGTAGAAACAGAATGCCGTTCATTGAGGGTGCAGATAACACCATGGAAAATAGAACAGGGATTACGAAGTATAAAAGAAAAATGCGAGGCGAAATACGCAAAGGTAGCTGGGATGGAGACACCACAACGTGAGAAGAAGGAAACCCTTTTGCTATTCAAAAAAAGGAGGGATGAGAGAGAAATGGAATACATTGTTAAGGACCATATGAGGGCTGACAGAGGTTAGATAGATATGCGTGTGACAAAGCAAAGAGGTCTGTTATTTGTTTTGCCAACTAAACAGGATAAGGAAAAAGTGTTAAGTAATGTAGCAAATTTGGAAATGAAGAAAATAAGCAGTAGAAAGGCGCAAATAAAGATTCATGGTATGGAAAAAGATCAGATGGAAAAACAATTATTAGTAGAGTTTACAAATCAAAACTTTGACGTACAGGAAAGTAAACGTAAGGCAAGAATATTGTATATGGAGAAATTTAATGCTGGACATACAGAAAACTAGATAGTGGAAATAGTGGGGAAAATTATCAAGAAATTAAAGAGCAACGACGTATTTATTGCGAATTTAGAAGTTACAGAATGGAAGAGGACAAGGAACCTTTACGATGCTTTAAATGTTTCTGTTATGGGCATAAGGCGCGGTGCTGTCGGGAAAAAGAATTAGTTTGTGGACACTGTGCGGAGACAGGTCATGAATTTAAATATTGTCTGAATAAAGGAAAACAACTGCATTGTATTAATTGTCGAAGGAAGAAATTGATATGTAAATAAATCAAAGGAAGATATTGACAGGAACATATTGATATGTATTGACACAAACGCACGATCTAGACTATGGAGTGACATACGAATAACAAAGAGGGGACGACTATTTGAAGAATTCATACTGAAACGTGAACTTATAATAAACAATGCATTTGCTGAGGATACATTCAAGGAAGCGAGAGGAAATTCAGTGATATACTTGACATTAATGACTAGACGGAGAGAAAATATAAGGAATTGGTAAATGGTTGATGGAATGGACAGTGACCGTGCAGCTATATTATTACAAATAGGGGATACTGAGGATGATAAACAAAAGGACGATGAGGGGATGGAGTATGCAATGACAAGAATGAATTAAGAAAAGTAATAAAGGAATTACAAAAAGGCAAAGTTGTAGCTAAGACGGAATTACTTATGAAATGGTGCAGGGGACATAAGACTGTTGTGAAGAGATATTGCTACGCATTTACAACAAATGTATCAAGACCAGGAAATTCCCCAGTATGAAAAATAGTTGAGTTGCGCCTATTTCTAAAAGATAATAGAAGAGACCCTACAAAGCCAACATCATATTGTCCAATATCTTTGGTACCAACATATGGGAAAATATTTGACAAATGGTTAACTATGAAAATTCAGAATTATATTGCAGAAAATGAATTGTTTGATTAAAGACAATATAGAATTCAAAGTTGACGATCAACTATTGATGCGGTTGAGGAGTTATTGACCGATGTAGAGGAAAGAAAAGGAAAATATATGTTATGCAAGTTTCTCGGTATAAGAGGTGCATTTGATAACGCACGATGGAATGAGATACTGCGTTCAATGAATATTCCATGTCATCTTCTAGAATTATACCATTCATATTGAAGAGATCGCAGTATGTATTTAAAAATAAGTAACACGCGTATTGTACGAAAAATGTGAAAGGCATGACCCCAAGGCTCAGCGAGTGGGCCAATACTTAGGAATATAGTGATGAGTAATCTGTTTGTGGATTTGCGGCAGAAAAATATACAGACCGTAACGTAAGCGGACGACTTTGTAGTACAGATAGAAAGAGCTAATCGCGGAGAATTAGAGAGAAATAGCAAAAAAGTAATACATGAGTTGGAAAGGAATAGTAATTAACTCATTTACAATTTTCGCCAGAATAGACGCAATTCTGTAGTTAAGATGGATGGACGAAAAATACAAGAAGTGCATACTCATAAATATTTGGGAATAATATTAGATGAGAAATTGCAATTTGTAGCACATGCTGATGAAAACATAACGAAAGAAAAACGCGTCTATTACTGTTTGTTGCGAATAGTATTGACACAATACCAAATACGGCAGAAGCAAATAATTCAGCTGTACAAGACCAATGCTTCTTTACGGAATACGGACCTAGGGACATAGATTGGTGCTAGCAACGGTGGAATGAAAGAGCATAGTGCAGTTAGTGTAGAAACGTTACATGTGATAAATGGAATATTGCCAGCGAATCTACATGCACAAAAGCTTGAATTTTGTCAACTTATAAAGAAGAACCAACAACGCATAGTTAATGGAAAGGAAATGAAAAATGAAGTAAAAGTATTGGAAAATAAGATTACAAGATTAACTGCTGAAGGGGTGGCAGACAAGATGGTCAAATAGAGAAAAGGGAGGAAAAACTTATGAATATAAGCCTAATGTGCGATTCAGGATAAAGTCCAATTTTTTTGAAACAAGTCGTTTTGTTATACAATTTTTAACGGATCATGGCAATTTTCAAGATTATATAAAGATAATACAACGGAGAGAGACTGCAGTATGTAAGTGTGGAAAAGGAACAGAAAATAGCGATCATATTCTTTGGGACTGTGAGATCTATGATCAGGAAAGGAGTAGGTATCTACCGTTTTTAAAAGAAGAAAGAATATTCTTGGCGGAGGACAAAAAGTTATTGATTCCAACAGAGAACAGATATATTCAATACTTTAAATATGTGACACAAATGGGACAAATAAGAAATATTCTAAAAACAAACAACTGAAATAGCAGCGTGTAGATGAGCATCCGCCGCCTTGTGGCAGGGACGATACCAGGGGACCGTTTCACAAAAGTACAAGTTTGTAAGTGACAAGTAAATTTTCACAAGTTTGTAAAAATATCCAGTTATTATCGTTTCACAAAGGTACTCTTGTAATTACAAGTGAATTCTTACAATTTTACAAGTGATTTACTAGTAACCCACCAACATTGTTAGGTTACTCACAATTGTAGCTGACAAACTTGTAAAATAAACTTATCAACCAAGAATTTCTTACCTAGCTATGAACGTAGATTAACTATGTTACAAGTGTTATTTTACTAATATAAGGTGGTCAAATTCTTCCTCCGGAGATGAAGATGAGCTATTCGTGTACAACGACATAAGAAACATTCAGGGAAAGAGTGAACTTTACTTTTGTGTGGGTGTCCAAATTTAACGAACGCTTTAGAATGACGTCTGTAAAGCTGGAAGAAAAACAAGGACGCATTACAAAAACTTATTATAAGAAAAGAACCGTATTTATTTCACTATATATTTTAATTTAGTTATTCGTCATTTATTTTAGCTCAGTTATTATTATGCAGTTTGTAAAGTCATTGTTGATAAGCTTGAAATATTTCTAATAATACATAAAAATCTATTACCTCCTGTGCTATGTCTCAAAAAAGTGTACTAATGAATGTTTTAGAAATGCCAAATTTGACATTATGAAATGAAAATTATAAAATGAATACCACTTTGGAGAAACAACAACAAAATTACAACGTAATAAATTCTACTCACTTCTCTTACATTATCATCTTACTCATCTTCACCTCTCCCTATTACCGAACATACTGTTATCTTTCCAAAGCTTACACACATTGTTGCGTCACCTTCGTAACACAAACTAAGTACTAACGCAACCTATTATACCTCTAAATTACTAAAGCTTATTAAATTTCATATCACACAATACAAAAAATATCATAAAATACATTATTTAAACATTTACACAACCTATTATACTTCTTACAAAAGAAAATATCATAAAATGCGTTATTAAAAAAATACAAAACTTATTATCAAAGAATTAAATATCATAAACAAGTTTACATAATACAAGCCAACACAATATGAAGAACAATACACAATATTACAAAATACAAAATTACCATACAGATTTTAAAATACCTGTGTAACAGTTATGTACGATTGTTTTCTTTTTGTGTTGATGTGGTTTTGTATATTCTAATACACACATTATCATTTACATTAAGGCAACCTGCTATATCTGTTCTGTGGTTAAAAGCATTGTTTGTTTTTTAGATGTACAGCTTCTCCAACCATTTAAGTTTCCTTTCATCTCAGGTTGTTTTCACGATAATAGAATTATCTACGTCAATATTATGTTTTTCAGAGTAGACTGTGCTGGTAGGTAGTGTGGCTAATGCTGTGTTCTTTTTGTTAGATTTTATCGAGTGTTTATGTTGGTGCATCCTGACTTTGTGATATTGGGTGGAACATCCTATGTAAGTGGTACTGCAGTCTAAACATTGAGTTTTATAAATAAAATTGGATCTAAGTTCTTTAGGTATCGTGTCCTTAATATTAGTAAATAAAATGCCTACTTTCTTCCGATTGTAAAACGAGCATTTCATTTGAGGTTTTTGTCTAAAGACTTCGTTTATCCTTTCACTTAGATTCGTGATATATGGAAGTTTTACATATTTGACTTTAACGTTGCCTAGTGTTTTACTGTTGGTAGTTTCCTGAGTATTGTTAGTCACCTTATTAATGAGATTATTAATTACTCTATTGGGAAAGTTGTTAAGTTTTAGGACTTTTGTAATAATGAACTTTACATTTAAACAACTGACTAATAGCACTTATATCTTCGTTAAACGGGCACGTATCTTCATATAAGTTATCTCACATAGTAAATTGATTAACAACATGATTAGGAAAAACATGATGTTTGCGACACTGTAGTAAAAATATTCTTCGTGAGCACATGTTGGCTAATTGCTTAACTAACTTGTTCCATTCATGGAATTTAATTGTTCCATTCATTAAAAATTAATTGTGCTAACAACTTTATTAACAAAGTAAATTGTCTCAGTGATGAATCTTTTCGTGAATCAAACAAATATATTATTACAAAAGTCCTTAAACTTAACAACTTTCCCAATAGTAGACAAAGAGGATAGTTGATTATGAAATATTTAATTTAAGCGAAAACTGTCCCCACCCCTAACAACTTTTAAACCGCCAGCATAACATATGACAGATAGTCCTTTTATATTGCTGGTCCTAAAGCTTGAAAAGTACTCAGCGTCATGTCAGAAAGGATTTTTCACCTGCTTGTGTGTTCGGAGGAAAAAGTGTGAAGGGAGGTTGTTTATTACTTAACTTGCTACGGCTACAAATTTTGAGTTTAGGTAGGGTATAATTAAATTGTTAAAGATAATTTTCAGATTTTATTGTGGTTTGACCATGAAATATGTCTCTTGACATATTTCGGACAAGTCTTAACTTTATTTAATACCATTCAAGTTCGTAACGAAAATTAATTTTTGTAAAACGCAATAGACTTATTCGATACATGTTATATGAAGTTCAGATAACTTTAATTTAAATATATACTCGGTTATAACTATTCACCCGCAATATCAACAAGAGGCATCATATCATCTTCATATCCGGCCGCTAAAGAGAGGGAAAGGGAGTTAAGATTTATATATTTACTTTTCCATGTGTAGAAGAAATATTTGAAAATGGAACTATTGTTCCAAAATTCCCTGCAGCGGGCCAAAACTCAGAACACACTGTTCAAAAACAACACTCCTCTCCGCTTTCCCCCTAGGGAAAGGTAAGTTACGTCTTGCGCAGCGATAAGGAAAAGATCGGTAGGAAAAACCCGGGGATGAGATCGACCCTATCCAAATGATTTCGATACGGTATTATACAAATATTATCCCCTCAAAATCCAAATTTTAATAGAAGAGTTGAGAGTTCATTCTTTCATGAAAAGAGATACAAGATATTCAAAAACAGTCACCTGGTCTCTCATACTACCTATAAATGCCTTTGTAAGTCATCCATTAAGTCTCCGCTTCCCATAAAACTTGTACCGTGGTATTTTATGTACTTTATACGCCAACACCGTCAATAATGCCTGTTTACTTCTCTAAATTCAATTTAAAATTTTTAAAACTGTTAGAACGGTTGGAACATTCGTCATTTCTAGTTAACACGCAACTATCATTTTCTGGGAGTCAATTAGTCTAATTATTAACCAATTATCACAGAATAACCTAAGTCGTGTTATAATTTCTCTGCTTCATATCTAAACACTATATGTCGCCAACCTTTTTAGTGTTTTAGTGATTGAATGAAGTTTCTGACACATTATCTTCATTTATTAGGGTATAAGTCCTGTTACGAAATTTTAAAAAATAAGTTACGAAATTTTAAAAAAATAAGTTACGAAATTTTATGAATTAATTACGAAATTTAAAAAAATAAGTTATTTCCCCATGAACAAAAAATACAAACAAACTTTAATTTTTTATATTTTTAAGATGTACATACGATATTATTCAAAATCAAAGCATCTACTGATAAGAGTGGGTGTTGTGTACCGTTTGTCATAAGTCACGGAAGTTAGGGATTTTTTTTAGATTGACACTTTTACGTATTACACAGAAATCACAATATTTATTATGCAAAAAGGAGGGAAAAGTCGACTATATAATGTCCTTTTGTAGTTTGGGTTCCCCAGAACTCTTCCAGTTGAAATCGCTCCTAGCGCCAACATCTGAGAAATTGAAAACTAATTTTAGCCTAGTTAACAGGTATTCGGCGAGGGAACCCGCAAAATCTCTTGAAAATGTCATGTAGTGTAACGGAAATGCGTTGTATTCAGTTTCATTCTTCCGATTTCATTTCTTCAGTCGTTATGAAAGAAGGAGCAATTATATACTTCAACGAAAAATTCAAAATTACATGTGCCGCCTAAGAGCTTTCTTCCTCGATTGGCATTGATATCATTTCTTCGTATCTGAGATCTTCAATTGATCGACTGCCTCGCGGATCCAAGCGCAGACAGACAAAGCTAACGCAGGAAAGGAAAAAGCTACCTGTACAACTCGCAACCAACATTTCCCAGTCGCCCAACCGCTGCCGGTCCCTTCGCCCGAGATTTATGTAATCCGAGAGTACTCTAGGCGACGTAATAATGGTGTTGACCTCTACCGCAACCGGTGGCGCCCACTGCGGGGCGTTCGACCAGATCTCTGAAGAAATCTAATAAACCGTCCCGGAGACAACGCGCTAGCTTATTAATACCAGGCGTCTAAGGGGTACACAAACCGATGATCCGTGCCGATTCAATTCACGACCGGACAGGACAACACATCACGAAAATTAAAATAGCTTATCTACTGATTAAATACGTCCTCCGGGAAGATTTATATTCCCATGCAACGGAGTCATATGCAAACAAATATTTTCGTTATTAAAAGTTTGTTAATAAATTATCAGGGTATATGTATTACACTTAATGACTGTTGAATTGAAGAGTATCAGTTTTTTCTCATTATCAACCATAATTATTGGTTTGACTTTACAATATGTGTATTGTCCAACTGGAAAATTCATTCCGAGGTGTTTAACGAGTAGAAGATCGTACAATGCAAAAGGAGAGTTCTTGGCATTGCTGGCCTTCGGAGATGAAAAATTAATTACCTTGTTGTCACTGGGCTCAGAGGGCGTGTTTCTTCCTCCATGAGTAATCAAAGGGCAATGAAAGAGTGGTCAACCTGAACGTTCGGGAAGCTACTACCTTGGAGAGTTCTGTTCACAGAACGTATTACATCTCAAGGACAATTCATCTCTATTTTTAAGTTACGAATTAATTATCAGACATGAAACGTAGGTACGGAAGTTTTTATTTATTTATTTATTTATTTATTTCAAAATAAAATACTAACACAATACAAAAAGAAATGAAAATTAATTTTTCCCGGTATCCGCACTTTCAATTGTGTCAATATATTCTTATCTGACATTCTTTTGAGAAGGCACTTCTTAACCGCAATTCCACAAGGAACTCAGGCACGTCCTCACTTCAGGGATGTGGGTGCGATATGCTTGAGATCTTTCCTTTCGAATTTTCACCTTGAACTCCTTTCTCTTATTTTGTTTTCTTTGCTCTCACGTTCTATGTGCTTCCTTTATTGCATCTCCAATTGTACTTAGCTGTTCTATGTGCTTCCTTTATTGCATCTCTAATTGTACTTAGCTGTCCTATGTACTCAGAAGATAAATCATACCTCTTCTTTGTCTCCAAAATCTCATCACATCGCATCGTTGTCTCTCCGTTCTTTATCATGCTTTTTATGTACAACCTCCGTTCTTCATCGCATAGTGAACAATCCCATAAAATGCGGCCTATATCCTCTGTTCCCTTTCCACAAATACAGTCCCCAGTATCTTGTTTCCCTATTCTCTGAAGGTAACTAGAAAAATTACCGTGTCCAGTTATGAATTTCATGGCCTCTCTACTTGATGCGGAAGACATATTATTTGGATGCTGAAAAATGCATTGTATTTATCTTTTCAAAGCATTTCACAAAGTAGGACTGCACAACGTGCCCGACAATCAGAACAACTTGTACTCGTAAAGAGCTAGACGATCATAAGAACTTGTACGGAAGTAAATAATTGTGCTGCTAGAAAACATCTTTACCGATTATACATGCAACTCCATGTGAGATTTGGGTGATTCCGAGAGGGCATATCTCGGAAGTCGATGCGGCAAGAACATGAAGCTGGCCTTATCATTTCCTCATTGGACAGAGGCCTAGTAAATGCTGAGCTTTATGCTCCATAAAGTCATAAGATATGCCGTTGGGTGTGAAGTGATACAGTTTGACTTTTTGGTACAGGAAAGATAGAGTAATAGTTCTAAGATATAAGGAAACCGATCCAGTACGCGAACAGATAATAAAAATGACCCAGTACTCGGACAACGTATTTTTCAATTCCTAAATTGAAGGAAGTTTCTTAATTCCTCACAGACGTCAAAATTGATGGTTTGATTCCCATAACTGCAGGTTTGTGAAGTCTCATTTTTGTCATTGTAATGAAACTGTTCGCCAGAAATTCATTTGAACATGTTCCCAGATAAGAGTATTTGTTACGAATATTTCGTTTCGTAACACCTTTCCTCTGATTTTTGGGTTAAAATAACACATTTACTTCTCTCATCGTAACAGACTGATTATTTACTGTATTTGTATAATTTTGTAATACAGTCGGACTTGACTAATTCGAACTTTCTTAATTCGAATTTTCTTTAATTCGAACTTGTTTGGTCCCTTCAATCTTCCATCACAACGATGTAAAAACCTTAGATATTTCAAATTTTATTTTGGATATCTGGAATTTTAAACACGTATACGTGAAGACGAAATTGTTATTGTTTGGGTTAAAAATCCTGTTATCAGCTATTGTAACATGGTCTATTATTGTCCCGTGTTTTTGGGAAGACATATCGGAAAGCGGGGATCACTCTTTCCATTTCCGCTTCCCCCCTCCGACTCTCCGTCTGATCTTGGAAGAATCGCGACTACCCTTAGCAGCTGCACTTCAGATACTAACGCTAATCGGTCTGAAGCAAACAAGAACCTATAAATTCACTACATTATAAAAATGGATACTGTATTGTACACGGCATTGTATCATTGCTACATAGTGTACTTATACGATTAGTTTTTTGTGTATTGTAGTATTCATTTTAATGGGTTTTGCAAATAAAGCGTACTATACAGTGCTTTTTAAATTTTAACTTGTTGTTTAATAAAATTAGTTTTGCTGTTAGATAATTTGATTTTTTTCTTAACACAGTATTTTCTTAATGAAACAAATTTAAAACTGCAATAATGTTGTTCTTTATCGAAATAAGTGAACAGATGTTATTCGACTTGTTCACAGATTCAAATTACCCAAATTTAACTTTATATCAAGTTTATGTAAAAGGAACTGTATTTCAGATTTTTTTCAACAACAGGAAATACTATTTGTCTTAGAAATATATCTGAAAGATAAAAATAATTTATTGAATTGAATACAGTGGTTTTGTAAGTATCTAACAAGACTATAATACGTTTTAAAATTTTCGAATAAAATGATAATGTACGTTACTAGCTGACCCGACAGACGTTGTCCTGTCCAAATTTCAATAAATTTGTTTGTGATCGTTTTCTGAATTTGTGAAAATTTTGACATTTGCAGTTTGTTCGACTTTCCTTCCTAATTGTCCCGATTTTTTCCCTGAAAACCTTTGCAGGACCATAAGAACAAAACAAAAAAAGAATTACGCATATCCATCGTTCGAATCTTGACTTATGGTCTTGAGTTCATACAAAAATTCCTTTCATAGAAAAAAGCACTTTCAGTTTTTCCAGAATTTTCCAATTTTCCGGGAAATTTTTCCAATTTTTCTTTCCGTAAAAACTTTATTCTCACTATTATGAACGTTTTTTAAGCCATATTGCTCCAGCCGTTCTCAAGTGATGCGCTTACCAACGAACAGCATTTAATTTTTATTTATATAGATAGATAAGGGAAGAATAATAACAATGTAATAATATCACTGTTAAAAAGTATAATATTTACTTTATTATTTTATATAGTATTTTTAGTACTTTAATAGTTTAAGTGTAAGAATTCATTAATAATATCATTAATAAAGTTTAGGTGTCCCAGGTCCCAAGTTACTAGCAAGTGAATTTCTTACTGTACGATTATACGTGCAAAATCACATACGTTTTTCGCTAATTATATGTTAATATTTGATACATATCAGTGGTGAAGAAGATGATTTAATGTCTATTCGTACTATATTGTGAACACTTTCGACGCCTTGAAAGTTTGAAGACCGTTCCTCTAAACAATTAATCCTGTTAAGTTTGCAGATGCGATATAAACTTGTTCTTTTCCGCCACAATTGACGCGTACATGATCTTTCTCGTTCTAAAAAAGTCGGACCGGCTACCTGTCCATCCGAATCCACCCCCTCTCCTCCCTTAAGCGCTTAGAAAATGTAGCGTGTGCATGGTAGAACTAAGGTGCTTTTGCACACCAGAATAAATTTGGGAAAGCGGACGGAAATTTTTGATTGGAACGTGTTGCTTACTCATAATTAAATATAACCAAATACTTTTTTGCATCAACCAAATGAGTTGAAACTGGAAAATATAAATTTCCCAAAAGAGTTGCAATGTTTTTGGGGTGACTTGCTAGGGATTACTCCAAGTGGTGGAGGATACCTTAACCGAGTGCTATGGACGACCTTACATTCTTATGAGATTTAGTACATCAGATAAAAACACCTCAAAAGCTTGGGAGTGAATGTGGTGAGGTGTGGTCTTTAGGAATGGGTGATTTTCTCATCTCATTTTGTAGCGTTGATCTCATTTAAAACACACGAGAATACGCGGCTCGAAAATTTAGAGGGTATTTTTTCATTTTATTTCCGCAAAAGTTTCACTCCCTGGCACTATGGGTTGCTCAACATGGAAGATTTTGTAGAGAAACTTGCCATTCTTGTAGTAACTCGAAGAAATAGGTCAACTTCAAGCCAAATTTCCCATTTATACATTTACACATTTATACTTTCTTGAATCTGTGTTCAGCCTATATCGTGTTCACTCCTCAGCCGCACCAAAATTTACTAAAAACATAGGTTTACTATTCAACCTAATAGGTTTCAAAAATTTTTTGTAGCTATTACTGCATGTAAAACTTTTTATTCATTTTGCTTCCGAACTTTGACTTTTACTTACACGTATTATAAATATCAAGCTATCTTTTCTTGGTAAAACGTGAAAAAAGTAAATATTAATACTAAAAAATACAAATATAATCCTAAATAGAAATTATACATTAGATCCCTTTGGTAGGAGTGCCAGGAATCTCTTAAGGATGCAGGGGTAACGAATAGGTAGAAGTGAGAATGTTAGCGTACAAGACAAAAAACCTAAAACGTACCCTATATTCAGGCAATTTAAAAGTAAAATGAGGGGAAAATAGAGATTTCAATTAGCAACTTTTACGGGCATAAACGGAGGGGATATCTTAATTAGTTCGTGAGATATAACAAAAATTCCAAAATCTCATTGCACACCCATTCATTCCTTTAAAACCGGAATTTCAAAAAAATATTCTTTCTCCGTGAGGTTCTATGATACCAAAGCAATAACTTCTCAGAATTCAAATTCCAATCTATAATAACTTTCTCTCTGCATTGAGAATCAATCAAAAAAACCTCTTAGATTAACGTAAAGCATACGAAATGTTAAATTGATGACGATGTAGCACATCCTGTGGACATCTCTGGGTTTTCAAGGTACCTCTCTTCTAAATTTCCGAATCAAGATTAGTTCAGTAAGTTAGACGTGAAGCATCCGCAATCACTCTCTAAACCTGAGGGGTAACAAATCGAAAAGTTTTTGGGAACAATAAGTAAAATCTCTGATAAGATACTGTTCGAATAAATCCTACTGCTTGGTCGGCCCATGTCGAATAAACCCAGAGTCCAAATCTCAGATATTTTTCAAATTTGGTCGGAGGTTAGACTTCATACATCAAAAGAAAAAGACAAAGGACTTCGAAGTAATACTTACCAACAATGTTATGGATTTCTTGTCCACCGACGTAAGTGTTGAACCTTATTTGATGGGGTCTTACCCTGTACCAGTAGGTCGCATTTTCTCCGAAGTAGGTGCCTCAGAATTTCCTTGTCATTATGTTATGTTGAATGAAAATGGGAGACGGGGCCGAGATTCGAACTCGGGACCTTGAGCTCAAAATCCCGAGTTCGAATCTCGGTCCCGTCTCCCATTTTCATGCATCATAACATAATTAATCTGTTACCTGGCGGTGAAGTTCACCTCAGTTAAAGAGATTTCTGTAAATTTCCTTTTCCTAAAATATCTATTACTGACGTTCGCTCATCATCAGATTTCCTGGGATACAAAAATTATGAAGAAGGTCCAGTTAGATGAAATGTTATTTTAACACCATCGAATTCTTTATTTATTAATTTATTTGTTTCAAAACATTGCCGAGTTTCCGTTTTTACTCATAGAAGACGGTATAGTGTATCTTGTTACTTCTTGTAATTTAAACTTATCGGGGGATTTGGACACTCGATTTTCGCAAGATACCGAAGCCCCTGTAAAGTTTTCACCTGAATTTTGAAAGTACCTTAGGGAATAATCTTACTGCTAATCCACGAATCAGTTTATCAAAACAATTTTTCGAGAACAATACGTTAGTCAAGAACCACGATGACAAAGTGCGGATGTTAGGTAAAGTTTGGTGGAGTATTGGATACCATTCTGAACGAATTCCTGAGGATGGAGATATTTACATCACTGACACAATGTGTAATTATTTACACCTTGAATTAACTTCTGAAGGAACTGGGCTAAATCGAAATACTTGTTTGCCATTGCTAACACTGACTGTCAGCAGCCGGATATTATTCACCCGTACAAATCATGTTTTATCGTTATAATTATGGTTCAGTTATTGATCATAGTCAAGATTCCCCTTCAAGAAAACCACAGAACGTTTGGTTCTAACCATCGAAGTTTACCTGAGCGAAAATTCTTCCCAAACAAGCAGATACGATCTTTTGTTCTTCTTAATATAACGAGATTAATCACGGATAGGGAATCTCACTAGGTGTTATCGAAGTCAATGGGACTAGATGGCATCAAAAGGTAATTAAAAAGATAATTCGGAAATATTGATCTTATACGTATTTAAGAAACTAGACTAATTTCATATATTTTAAAATGTAAGAAAAAAGCACTTGAAATTAAGTCATACAAAATTGATATCTTCGTTCCCCAATAATTATCATAGAAACACAACTAGAATAATTTTGACCTCGGCACTATTAAATGTTCACAACATTCTCCCGAAGAAAAAACTGAATGTAGCCATTAATTCAAAAAATGAAAAATATGAGAATACTCAATGATTTTTTTAATGATTGGTATTGATTTAATGTTGGGAATGATGTTAATAATTCTTCACAACGTGCCACAAATATGTTCATGTATCACAAGTACTTAGAAGCAATATGCATTGTTCGTAAACCGTGTCTTAACACACCCCATGACGGATCTTAACAAACCTGCCCACGTGTTCTGTTTCGTCCGAATAAATAACAAGACTAGAAATATGTACATATTATAGGGATTTCGCTTTAAGGTCCTACATGTGACGTATAGATACAATAAAAGGAATTAAGCTTTGTTTTTGTATTCAAAAAACTAAGAATGTGGTAAAAAATATGGTGATAATAAATGTTTCTCTCCAGATACTCCGGCATTATAGAAGTTATGACTCAAATTGATGCCGAAAATCGTAAAACAAACACAAAACACGGTAAATTTCTCTTGGTTTTTTTTTTCTTCATACAAGCAGTAGAGAGGAGACATTGAAATGAGATTCCAAGTTTTAAAATAATAATAATAATAATAATAATAATAAAAATAAAATCGCTATTGGTTTATTTTCATAGAGCTATTCGTTTTTGGAGACCCAGTTATCGAAGTACTGCATTTAGGAGTACTCTTTCATCGCATTCTGTCCGCCCATTCATCCGTCCGTGTGAAGTGATTTTGGCGAAATGGTTATATCACACAATTTAAATGTTTGGAGTTGTTTATTCTTATTGTAGACCCACATACTCTAGAATTTTATGTAATCTGTATCTAGGGACATTTCATATGATACTCGAAGTACTTCTTTGAAATTTTCTCAAAATTTGTTCTACAGATTTTTATAGTGTGAATAGAGGAGTTAACTTTTTAAAGGATTCAAATGAAAAACTTGTTTTAACGTATGTTGTAATTGTACTTGGTGGATCCGTTTCGACTATTATTAAAATTAAATATTATTAAAAAACAATAAAACACTTCATCACCTAATTCATTAAAATTTTCCCCTTTAATTAGCTGACTTATTCACAAAACAAATTCACTCTTCTTTCCCCATCCTCTGATGTAATTACAAAAGTGATACTGTCTCCCAACAATAAACAATATCGTATTACTTATCTCGCCCTCCGACATACCTTTAAATTAAACTACGAGTTAGCATTGCTGGGTGAGTTAGTTTCCTAACCAATTTTTGCTAACCAAGTAATTTGATTTACATTGAATCTGTCTTCTGATATTATTTTCTGTATTTAAAATTTTCCTTTTCTTATTCTAATTTATATAAAATATATGTTCTTAGTTTAATTCAATATATATATATATTAAAAAGCTCTAGAGGAAATTTTTTAAAACACATGAAAGTCACTCAGAGATTTGAAGAAACTGCTTCGGTTTTCGCCTTCGTCAGTCACATATAGCCATTGTCAAACGTCATGTTTAGTTATTGTTATTTCATATATGTAAAATCACGTGAATTAGGCTACATTTGGTTTCTAGGAGCCTCTAACGATCCCGAAGTAAAAATTCAATTTCCAAATTTCCACCTACGTCTGTCAACGTAAACCGAAGACAAAACAACCTCTTCAGTATCTACGTGACAGCCGTTTATAAGTGCATTATGTGCTGTTTTGCCTTAGGAAGGTGTACAAAAGGTGACCATAGTTAACGATTTAAAAAATGTTTTAAATGTATTATACGTTTTGTAATATTTTTACACAATTGTTGGTACTATAACCTAATGTATTATCTACATTTCAGACTTCAAACATACTATCTTTCGTCATCAAATAAATCATTTGATTTACTCTTACATCTGGGCCACCTTTGGAACAGGATGTAGTCTGGCCCGCAAGTAGTACCCAAGGTGGCACACTCCTATAAGTATTATATATATTGAATTTCTTTGAGAAATTTATTCGGGTACTTAATAATAAATCCTAAAAAGCGTTTATTATTGAACGATCACATTACCATATAGGCCAGAAAAAATAATAATGAACAGTTATTACAAGTTCATGTATAATGAACTTTATAAATCCATGCAAAATGAGCTCTCAAAATAAGGGATTTTGTCTTGTTTTATGAGTCCTTCACACTCTTCTTGCACGTAGCGGTAACACTTGATACTTAGTCTCATGCCTTTTATACGGTCAGTTTTACACAGATAACAGTAGCAGTTTTCTGCATTCTTCTTCTCAGTGACTGATCATTCCACTTATTCCCTGGGTGTGGTTCATTTTTCCTTTTCTGCTGAACGTTCTCATTATTTTATTTGCTATTTACTTCAGTAATAATTTTTCTTCTCTATGGTCATCTTGGGAACCAGTCCTATAACCGTGTTTTGGCATTTATTAAACCTCTCAATTTTTTAAACGTAAGAATTAAATTTTAAAACTTAAAAATGTAGTTAAAGGTGGATAGGCGCTCTTTAGAATGATACTTAACACTTATGAATTACTCCTCTGTTATTTTAATCAACAAAGAATTTCTAATCACCAAAATATTATAGTGCGACACCAACAGACATCATAACACCACAGAACAATCGATAATTTGGACACCACATCTCCACACCACGTGTCATATTTCATAAATACCGATATAATGCGACATCGTTCAAGGATGTGCTGATATTTAGCGACTAGTTGGTCAACTAATAGGAGAATTTAAAAAACGAGCCACCTTTGGTGCACCCACCTTATTCTTTATTCTGTATCCAGGACCTAAATATAATGGATATTCCATTGAAAAGCTCTCGGCAAGGACAGTCACAAAGAAACGGAGACGATACGTCAAAGCAAACTTTAATACTTTCTCTGCTGACGTTTTACCACAAATTCTAATAGGATTCCTTTAATGGTGAATGCACTTAAACGTTCGGCAGTGACGCGATTCATTAATATTTCATTTCGATTCCTGCATGGGTCCCCTTACTGAATAATCTAATATGCAGATTATTGAATATCGTGGAACCGCGATACACTAACTGAAATAAAAAATAATCGTTGTTATTGAGGATAATCGTAAATTTTTATTACTGCGAATAATAGCTGTCATTTTCTAGAAAACTCAAGATCGGAGATCGTTGCTTCGTAACGAGAAACGCCGAAAGCGATTCTTCTCATCCTATCATGACTTCCATCTCTACAGGTCCTTATGCATTCCTACTAGATAATATGAATTCTCACCTAATACTACAGATGTCAAGAAAATGGCACTTCATAAAAAGAAAATACCAAACCACTGATCAATACATTATAGGTAAGTTTTATAATGGAACTACACCATGAATTTGGAATCTGAGCCACAAAATCAATTCTGGCCGCAGTAACGAAAATAATTACTTCCTTTGAGATCTCTTACGTTTCTTTCCAAGCCCAGTTCTCCAATTCTGTAGGAGTGAGCTAGCAATTGGGCTTTCGTCATCTTTCTATGCTTCGTTTCTTTCCTAGATTCTATTTTTTACTATCAGTAACCCATCACACATCTATCGCGTAGATTGTATTTTGTTTGTTCCAAGAGAGCCCAGAGAAGCTCTGAGGATTTTGCTGTCAATTTGCACTCTCTCAGGTCATCTTGTCCTCCTCCTTATATTCTAATCCAGAGTATGAAAACGAAATTGTATTAAATACGCTGATTCTACAAATCAAACTTTGCACGTAATCACTTTTTTATTGTATTCTTCACTACAAAAGAGAAATATTGGTGCTTCTTAATTTTTGTAATTTTCATAACTCGTCATCGTGAAAGTGCATGAAACAACCTACACAAAATTCTGACGTTCAAACATAATACGCCTCAAACTTAATCTGCGACGACCAACATTTGTAAAGCTCATTCAACAAAATTTGGCGAAAACAGATAAAATAGCTTTCTCGTGCGATTTTTCTTCAATTCCTACTAAAAATTCGTTTCTTAATGAAAAGTAAAAAATAGTACGATTTATTGCGAATTCTAGACACTATTAATATATTATTCTGAATATGTTTCTTATAACATAATTGTATTTATTATTTGTTTCATTTTCTTCTAGTCTTTAAGGATAGAAAAATTGAAAAAGAAAAGTTAACCGCCATAGGTGTGTTTAAATTGTTTCTAACAATCTACGTATTGTGTCATGTTTCAATCAAGCACACTTAGAGAAAAGTAACCAGTCTTGCGTAGCGCTCAGCTGCTAGAGCTGTCAGCGCGAGCGCGGAGTATTTAGTTCGTTGCGCCTCTCACAGATGGCAGCAGCGGCGCGGCGCGTCGTCGAATCCTCGACCCCTCTCGAGCTCTGCTATCCACTAGCCCACCGACTGAGGAAACCGCGTGGCTGCTTCCCTCCCGAGCTCCTCGTATCAGCTGATCTGCAGACCGGGAGACGCGTGGCCGGCCACGCAGGCGAGGGGAGCGCCAACGCCCACGCCGAGACGTGGGCTCTGTCGTCCAGCGCGGGACCCACGTGGGTCAGCAGGAGTCTAACGACGCTCTTCGTCGTCGCTGGAGATCTCCCGTTCGACGCTCGAAGGGGACTCGCCTCCCGGACCCGCTCCCCATGTGGAACTCCACGCGCTAACATTGTCATCGTACGACCAGGGACCAGTGAGGTCGAACAGCTGATCGCCACTAGCTGTGGCGCTCCAGCACGTCGACGGCCGAAGTCTGCACCACTTTACCTCAGGACTCCCAAGACTCGTATTGTTTAGCAGGTAAAAATATTTCCTGCTTCTTCCGAGACATGAGAGGGGATATACAGTGTTGTTGTGGTGTTTTATTAGTGGTGCGAAACGTGAGCGATGCTACAGCCTGGTATATCAACGAAAAATGTGAGTTTTGTGTTAATACATTCTTATGAAACTTTTTAAGACGAAACTGAATCCTTCGCCGAATGTGAGTGTTTTCCTCAACTTTTTCGAAGTTATCCCGGTTTGTAAGCTATTATATTATACATTATTTTCAAAGAGACTACGTTTAGCAAGTACTCCTTGACCAAGAAGGATAGTCAACTGGTGTTTCAGAAAATTGAATATTTACTTCAATAACCGATTGCAAAATGTTGACAGTACAGAGATATTTCGAATGTCAAATATTCTTTTAAATTGTTAAGTGTAACTGGCTTTTGACATATTCACAAAATAAAAAGACAAGTGCTGTAAATTAGTTAAATAGATGTTTACTGATATCTTGTACTGAATTGTGGAGAAGAATTTGAAACTTTTGGAGTACTTACTTAACTGTGACGTGCGCAGTGAAGTTGAAACGCAAGAAAGTCGTCACTTACTCGGATCAATAAATTAACACACACAACACCTATTGTATCACATCGCAATGAATGTACCAATAAATCACATTTCAGTGTAACATAAGAACATTTGAGCAGACACGACTTACTCTGCGCTATACTAAAGCTCGGGAATTTAGAGAGAATGTACGTGAGAAAAGGAAGGAAATAGTAGCCTTAAAAAAGGAAGCAACGTACTAAAACGACTTTTTCTCCGTCGGTTTCGCCTCTGAAGTGAAACAGTTGTAGTGTGTGCAGCGTTAAGGCGCTGGTGGAGGCGGGACCTGGAGGAGAAGCAAACCAGGCGGAACTTGGCCATCGACCAATGAGCAGCGACTTCTGTGTAAACTGCGGGCCAATCCGGTGCAAGGTGCGCGGTATCGTGCAGATAATAACAGTATTCTGAGACTGCAAGTTCGACCCACCAAAGGGGAAAATAGCTACTTTTTTATTCCTGTCTTCTCTCCTCCCTCATTCCTACCCTCTCTCTTGCGCTCGCTGTGCCCCTTCTCCCGTTCCTACCTTATTATATCGCAAAAAGAGGGGCTATGTTGTTATTTATTACTTTTGTGACTGAAGAATTAGGAGAAGACATTCTGCCGATGGTTGTCTAGCTGTGCGCACAGCACCCAGAACCTTTTCTTCTGCTAAGTATTAAAATGCGCACGACCTCGCCCGCGCCCGCATTTCTACCGAACCGTGTGTGACACAAGACGAAGGCGTACGAGAATAAAGAAGACGAGAAGAGAACGAACTGTGAGCGATAGACAGTGAAAATCCGCCGGTGTCCTTATTTTCGTGCTTCCGTCAAGAGGGTGCAATAGAAGAGAAGAAAAAAATTGTGACGGGATTGTCGTGTGTGCGCTTGAAGGTGTGCGTGAGTGAGAGAGAGACAGACCGCGACGCAGGGAGAGGGAAAAGACACAAACGCATAGCGCAAAATATATCGCTGTAAGTTTTAAGTTTTCTGATTCCCTCCCCTACCCCCTCCAACGTGTACCACTGTTTCCATACACCCTTCCACCATTCCCCTCCACGCGACCGCTCCCTCCCCGCCGCTCCCTCTCCATCCTTCCTCTCGTATTGTGTAGCGAGACAGAGAGACATACAGACAGTCAGTTAGACAGACAGACATACTCGGCGAGTTGCGAGTCCTTTACTCTATTATAGGCCGTGGTGGCGGCGAGAACCTGCACGCGGACGCTCCTCCCGGCGGCACACGCAGAGGCTTCGCCGAGTCGGCCAGTTGGCCCCATCAGTCGCCCCGCACTGCAGCCCGGTGCCACAAGTGCTCCGCTGCGCCGCTGCCGCAGCAGCAGCCGCCCTCGCCGCCTTCGGCCCTGGCCCTCGAGTACACGCACCGTCGTCGGACTCCGATCACCACTGCGCCTCCGCTAGCACCATGTGTCTCCTGCACCGCGTGTTGAACTCGTGAATTGGTCTCTCTTTGCGCGAGACAGTGCGAGTGCAGTGTGACAGGGTCACTCTCGTTTTCCGCGTGCGGCAACGCGCGTGCAGCGGAATTGCCAGGAGACTCGAAGGAGTCTTCGGAGCCGCGCGTCGCCAGCGCGGCCGCCGCCACTATACTCTCTGCTTCCGTAGTTGGAGCAGGAGCAGCAGCGCTAACGAGCATGAGCATGGACTCCGTGATGGACTCGAGCTCCACGACCAGCGACCACAGCAGCAACGGGTCGGCAGCGTCGCCACCAGTGACACTCAAACCGGCATTGTCGCCGACGCCGCCGGGCCCTGGTATTCCACCCCCATCCGCCGTACAGACGTCCGCCGTCACGCCCTCGGGTCAGCCACCCGCTAGCCCGCTCAGCATGGTGCGTCAACCGTCTAGTAGCCCTCAGGGCCCTCAGCAATTGCCGTCGACACCGCAGCATGTTCAGCCACCGCTTAGCCCGCCGAGCGTGTCCACGCCAAATAGCATTACAGCAGTGACACCGAGAATCTCACAGGCGGTAATGCCGCCGCTGCCGCCACCGGGCCTCGGTCTTCTCAACTCCTTGGGAGGCGGCATGATGCACCACTCGCCGCTGGACTTGATGGCCGCGGCACAGCACCATGGCGCGCCCCCGCGCTCATACAACAGCCCACCGCCCATTTCTAGCAGCGACCCTTCCGCCAACGAGTGCAAACTGGTGGACTACCGTGGCCAGAAGGTGGCTGCCTTCATCATCGCCGGAGACACCATGCTGTGCTTGCCGCAGGCCTTCGAGCTGTTTCTAAAACATCTCGTGGGCGGACTGCACACTGTCTACACCAAGCTAAAACGCCTCGACATTGTGCCGCTCGTCTGCAACGTGGAGCAGGTTCGCATCTTGCGCGGCCTGGGAGCCATTCAGCCTGGAGTCAACCGCTGCAAGCTCCTGTCCTGCAAGGACTTCGACATCCTGTACAGAGACTGCACCACTGCCAGGTACGCATCTTCGCCACGCAGCCCCGCGACGGCGGGCAGAGCGGCGACGGCGCGGGGACGGCGCGACGACGTCTTGCGGCTCCCGGGCGAGCACGTGCCCTCCGCTCACGTCGCCCGCGGCGCCCGCGCCGAATGCCGCGCGCCGTTCAGTCAACTATGACACGTATATATCTGTAGAGCACGTGTGTGTGGCTTGCGATTCGACTCGACTTCGTTCACCAGATCTTCACACTGACATTCTTCCTCTTCAGAGTGCTTTGTCTCATGTTACTTGAATATTTGATTCGTGTTAACGATCGACCGATATTAGTTGCTGACATTCCATAGCTTTTAGTGTTCTTATTTTCACGTTCCTTTGGTCACTGGCAAAACTGATGGAACAGCCGTCGATTAATTTCGATACCGAGAAGTTAAAGTCACAGAGAGACTCGCGAAACGAGGAGCAAAATACTTAAGCTTCCTTTTGGCAAGTCCTTGTTCGATATCCGTCGAAGTCATCGTCGGACCGGTCAGCAGTTGCAGGCAGGGTGAGGGCAGGGTGGCGAAGGCCGTGGTGGTGGCGGCAGCCGGGGTCGGCGCCAGAGGTGGGGACCTTGCGCCATGCGGATCGCCGTCTCTTCTTATGCTCTCTCCCACTAATTACTGTCATTGGTGCTAATACGCTTCGGTCGGATCCATTTGATGGACTTCCTAGGGATTTGTAGCTCTCTATCAGATCTCATTTACGAACAGCACCACTTGACGAAATCCAATGACATTGTATCTCCATTTGGAACGAGGAAATGTAGAGAGAAAATTCATTATTCTTTCGACCGACTTTATTTTGTGGTCTTTTACATGGCAACATTTAAAAACGGTTTGAGTTGTTGTCTCCTCCGTGAAATAATATTTGTGTTAAGCTAATTATTATTAATTTTGTGAGATGTATTTGCATTTCCATTATTTTTTCATAACTTCATAAGTGCGGCCCTTGATGATACATCCTTTGGTCATGCGGCCGTATGTAGCAAAAAGGTTCCCCGCCTCTGTAAAGAGGAGAAGGCAAAACTATTTATAAGGATTTGTTGCCCGTACCTCTGTTTAGCACGTGTGCAACAACATCCTCCCTCCCTTTTTTCAAGAGCCTTTTCCTCAACTTGTCAACGAAACTTCATACTAGTGATAATACTTTTCTTTACGGGAAATACTATGTTCGATTCACATGGGTTGTGCGAACGTAACATTCTGAGGGTCGTATCGCGTTTACGTCGGTTCATAGAAAGGGTGCGATTGAATGAAAGGTTGCGTGGTCCTGCAACGGCCGCGAGTCCCTGTCCTGCCAGAGTTTCACGTGGTCCTCGGGGACAGTCCCACCCGGCCACCCGCGCTGCCCGACCACCCGCGCCAATCTTCCGTAGCGTTTGTTTAACACCCGTCAAGTGTCCACGCACATTCTGTAAGGTGCTTGTCGTTGTAACTCTAATGGCGCGTGGCTCCCGCAGACTCTTCTGGAGTCAGTTCAGTCACGCCTGCTATCGCCGATGTCGCCGCGACGGTTGTCTTCGCGAGTGTCTCATGTGTTCTCGCCTTGCTCTCGTGGTGTGCAGTAGTGAGCTCTCTTAATTCCCCTGATGTTTGCGCACTCACCTTAAACACTAGTTAGGCCCGTTGCTAACACACTCCACTCAAAGGTTTCCTAAGGATTATTGTGAGAAAACAAGGAGAAGGAAGTGTTGTGGGGAAGAGAAAATGTGCGATATTTTACTTTAGAACTCTTTTGACTCAGGAGTTCAAGCTATTTATTTTTCGACTTGTGTGAAACAGATGAAATTCGGTCACCCTAAAATATTTACAAATGTATTTTGAAAATATGTTATCTATTTTTTTACTCTTATAGATAGCATGAAGCGGAACTTCTTGTGTTGAAATGATCTAGCGCCGTTTACGACAAAGCGAATCAGCAAACAAGACAGGATATTCTCGAAGTTCGTAACTGATCGTTAAAGCGTCCATTTTCAACACGTTTGTTTAACAAAAGCCATAATGTTTAAAAAGTATTGTTGGTATTCTATAGAGTGTATATGCACAGTACGTCCGAAACACCGCCGTTGTGCCTTCAACATTGTGATGTCGATAAGAAAGTGCACGCCTTGGCATGAAAAGGTCCGATCTCCCCGTGAATCCTTATACCTCGTAAGCGTGAAAAAAGCCAGATATTTTCTTCTTGTTGATTTGTGAACGAAATATTTTAAACTCAAAGGAGCGAATAGTGTATTATTTGTTTAAAAACCGTACGCTTGTAACGATGTTATGCAGCCCGCATGATGATAGAAAAATTTACCTAGGCCATGAATGGTATGTACAAAAGGTGAAGACATCTGAGATATTTTAAAAGTATACAATCCACTTCTATTTATTTTTGTGTTCAAATTAAGAACCATCCAGTTTTTTATTTGATTTTTATTCTGTTGACGCGTATTTTCAATATTATGAACGAACATGTGAACGCCAGAATGGGTTATTTCCATTTTCTGTCTTCTTTATGTTTGTCATATTCATGCCGTGAATAAATGAGCGGAACAATTATTTAATCTAATTTATCCTTTTATTTTGTTCTTTATTTTCTCCCTAGTGGTGGTACGTTTTTCAAAGTTTTCATAGGAAGTGATTCATACCGCTTAATTTAAGAGACGCTTCAGCAAATATTCTGTCATTTAGAACTTCTAGCGTTTCTACTATTGTTAACGTATTAACTTGGTCGTGAAAAAAAGTACGACACAACTATAACCCGGGTAAAAGACTCGTTTTCTCATTTCCAACTTTTGATGTCATACGCAAAATGTAAGTCAAAACCCTGAAGTTATTGGAAAATTTGAACGTACCATTATATTCAAAACGGATTATTTATCTTCTTCTGTGTTGAGGCTTTATTTCTAGTGTGATTGTTTATATTAACGTCATTTTGAAACAATTGTTTAAATTTATTTTTCTATTTTGCCTGTAATTCATGAAGTCAGCAATAAAATAAATAACTCGCCACTGAAAAAAAATTATTAATCTAAAATGCATGATGTGCTCATGGTATCGAAAGTTTTATACAATGTCAAATATTAGTTATTTAATGCTTCGTGAGCACTTTTTTTAAATGTAACAGACATGAGTTCTTTGTACCGATTGTTATTACATCGGGGTTCCTTCCGACGACACGAGAGATCCATCGTAAACCTTGCGTAATTTTGGGGAAAACTGAAACATCTTTATTTGTTTGAATCGAATAGTGATGGGTTTTCCAAATATGTTAATGCATTGATGAATCTTCCGGCTAAAAAAACATTTTTAATGTCATAAATGCAATCTGGTCTTTTTACATAGTTTAGAGAAATAATTTGCAATCGTTTCTGCTTAGGAAGGTACGTCATTTGAACAATGAAGGGTTTACAAAATACTGGTTTAGTTGAAATATTTTTATTATACTGATGTGTTTAGTGTTAAATAGCCTGCCACCGTCCGACTTGTGAATCGTTGCCCCATTCCCCGAGTACCCCATTCCCATTCTGATCTCCGTCGTCGGCAGTGAAATGAGCCGAAGCCTAAGTGTTCCTGCCCGCGCGCGCCGGTGTTCCTCCTCAGACCGCCAAGGTGCGTCCTGGACACTCAAAAGAGCGGGTTGGAAACGTCGTTGCGGGTAGCGGTGCATTACCGACGGCAAGAGAGCGCGATGCCCGCCGCCGCGCCGGTTGCGACTTCCGCGACGCCTACCCGCGGATTACGACTGCGGGCGCGCGGGGCTTACGGCGGAGTCTGTGCCCAAGGAAGGGCCCCCGGCGGCGCACGCAATTAGCCACAATTAAGGGCGCTCCCGGCCGCCGCCGTCGCCCTGACTGTTTTTATTGCCCGCCCGCAAAATAGCGAGGGGACACTTCCCGTGCGCGAAGCGCTGTGGCGTGACAAGCGGACGCGTCCCGGCCCCACGGTGGCCCGTCGCGCCTTCTGTTTCCGGTCCCACCCGTGCGTTCACGCTTTCAATAGTCCTGATTGGAGGGTCACTGCTCGATTCACGACAAACACGCGAAAAAATGTTTCCCTTCCACGATTGGTTTGCCTTCGTTTTCTCTTTTTTCTACTAAATACTCCAAATATGAGGTGTGAACAATTTCAAGTGCTTCTCCAATCTCATTCATGCGAGTGAACCAATGCTGCTTACGAGAAAATTTGTTTCATTTATTCAACGTTATAGTAGTATTTGTGCATTGTGTCGGAAGAATGTTAGACTATCTCACTCGTCTCTTTGTAAGTTTCAAGATTTTTATTCATCTAGACGCAAATGAAGAAAATTGAGTGAAGGATCCTAATATTGTAGAAGTTAAGAGTTGATGTTAGTACATTCAAATTATGTTTTACAACATAATAAAATATCCGTAGCATATGTACATCTTTTAAAACACTATATATCCTTTCAGAATATGTGCTAAATACTATTCTTAAGAGATTTTTGTGATATTTCGATCTCATAGATGTACAAAAGACTTTAAATACTCGAGGTTTGAAAAGAAAGCAGAAAAAGATTTTTTAAGTTTTCGTTGCGTTAGTTCTTAAAACAGTTCTCTTCCGAATTCTACGCTATCAGACGTCTCCTTTAAGTACCCTGACTGAAGTGTTTTAATAAAGAAAGGATAGTTTGCAATTTTATTTCTTTATTCGCGAATCTTGAGTGTTTACTGTTAAAGGAATTCCGCGTGCTTAAGAACGTCGCGATGTCGGGCGGTTGCTTCTGCGCGGCACCGGCTGAAACCTTCCCAGCGCCCGGCGTCGCTCTCAAGCGTCCTCGGCTCTCATGTGGTGTTCATGAGCTTTCTACAGGTTTTGTACTTGCTATGAACGTAAGAAAGAATTCATTAAACCGGAAGTGCAAATAAAACTATTATTTTGAAATGATTGAAGTTACGTGTGGTTTAAATGTTGTAACGTGTTCTAGCGAACCATTTATGGGGTGAGGGGTATCTTATTTATTTTGCCCCATTACACCTATGATTTGGTGATCTAAAGAGAGTCGATATACTTTCATTTTCTTCTCCTGGTGGCGTAATTTTACTTAATCAACAGTTGTTCTTTTAAATCGTGTGAAATCAACATTTTCGTTCCGAGCTACAAGTGTTGCTTTTAGAGTTCATCCAGAGTGCGTCTCACACACAATAGTCTGGAAATTATTTCAAAATAACGTCAATATTTTTGTTTCTTGTTGTAATAACCGTATTATTTCATATTTCTTATTTTCATGATTAGAATAATCCTAAAGATATCCTGGAAATATTTTTCATCAATAATTCTTGGATTGTTGCATGTGTTTCTACTGCATTTTGAATCTCCTTACACGACGTAAAATCGTTGAAACGTTATCTTTTATACATAAAATCATTTTCCGGTTTCTCTATTCGATCATTAACTTTGTAGCATTGTTTAAAGATAAACACACGAAGTGAGAAATAGTTTGTCTGTATCGTTTCCGTTCAATTGTTGTTTTAGTTCATTATCAGCCATTCTATAAATATCTTACTTTAAAATAACCGTGTAAAATTACTTCAACGATGATTTAACTATCAAGTAAAGCTAAATGAGTAAATCAATATAAAATCCTATATTTTCTGAATTTATTCTCCGAAAAGTGTCCGTTTCTTATGAATGAGATCGGTTTCAAGGAATCCAGTGTTTTATGCGTGTTTGGATTTAAATAACTGAAGATAGAACTGTGCACATGAAACATAAGGGAGTAACGAGAGAAACATAAGAGAGTAATTCCAAATTGTCACTTTGTGAAAACAGCTATATTTGAACGCTTCTTATGATAATGAGCAACGAAAAAATACTGATAATAATGAGGTTTGTTATCTCAGGGCAATTCACTATTTCACTTGACTTTTAAAATCTAATAAATGGTGTAAAGCTAACAAGATACAGTGACATTTTGAACTTACTCTCTTATACTTCTCAGGTAATGAGAAGTGATTCTATAAAAATCATATGAGTTAAGTTATGAAGAGTATTTTGGATGTTTCGTATTTTCTCAAAGATTTACAGAACAATGGCCAGCGTATTGATTAGAGTTTCTTCTCGAAAGTTCGCCTTTCCTGACTGTTGTCCTTTAGCTCACCCTGAAGTGGTGTTAAATTACTTATCTAAAGATAAACTTGAACAAAAAAGATAAACATTTTTGGGTTAGTTCCGGTTAAAGGTCCACAGTTTTTAAATTTTCTTTCCCGATAAATCGCCTTTCACGTTTCCATTCTTTTCCGTAGATGAAGAGGAATGTATATTCGTGATGACAGATATACTTAAAGGCATGAAACAATCTTCCTATATTTAGAAACTTGAGTGTTGTGGGATGAAGTACTCTGCTACATATTAAAGTTTATGATTCATATTCATTTTTATTTTCACTTATTAGCATTTCGAACACACAAAACCCGCGATTTACGGCAATAATTTTTAACTCGGCGGTCGCCGAAAATCCGAAAAAGGAACGGTACGTCATAGCCGTCAAAAGAAATGGCACATTGTGTTTCTAAGCATGTTTTATTTTTTACGACTGTAAATTTACCGGGAAACTAATAGCTGGGGTTCTGCTGCTGATGTCAATGAAAATGTGGCAAGTAAACAAACGTTACAATGCTGTCCTGTAATTCTTTCTTAATTCAGTCCAGTTAGGGCCTAAATTGATTAAACAGCTTCATTACACTTTATACAATGAAGATATTATAGGTTACTGCCGTAACTGAATTCAATCATTGTTAAATGATTTTTGAAATCGTAAGATCTAACGTATTAAAGAGCATAGAGTGAATATGGTTTTGTATGTCATGTGCTATCGCCGATAATCCTCTCCGCCGATTATTGAGAAGCGATAATCTGGTGTTTAGTGCTCCTCAAAAAAATCTCTCTAGAGTAAGTTGCAATGAATCCAGAGTTGTTGCTCTACAGTAAGTTGAAAGTGATCGTTTTCAAGCCGTATCTCCGAGACCCTTAAACTTTGATACACGTGCACATTGTATCATGCAGTGGCTTATTTACCTCTTTTATTTTGTAAATGAACATTGCCGCTTGTCGATGTGTCTCAGCTCTTTGATAACCCGGGTTCCGCGTAAACTTCAGTTGCTGAGACCTGTGCCTACCGAATTTCCAACCCGACCGTGCATACGAAACCTCATTCAGTACGAACTCGTAACGTCGTTTATGTCAATTCTTCGGAGTCAGCAACTCAGAAAACCTGTGCAATCGCGTCGTAAAAAGACAGCTTTGTTCACACCAGGGAATGGAGTGTCGTGTTGGCCGTCGCGTCGGTGTCTCAGAAACGTAACTTGAAGATGACCACCGCTCGAATGGATGCGTTCGATCGATGCGTTTCTACACGCGCCATCAGCACAAGACACAATTTCAGAACAAAATATGACGAAATGTTTGAAGAGAAGACAAGATACAGCACGGATAGCGGAGGCGGGACGCTTTACTTTAGCGGGGCAATGGAATGCGTCATTTTCATTAGGAAGAACGAGATTTGTTCTTTGAAATGTCTAACTTCAAGGAGAATGGTTTTGATAATACTTCAGCAAGCTTTAAATTTGTGTAAAAATAAATAGAAGTGTTCGCGGTGTCTCTTTCCCAATTGTGACATCACAGGTTTTAATCACTCCACTTGATACTTTTTTTTTCTTTTACTCATATAGTTGAATTTTAATTTTCCGACATATCCATTCTCAAGATGATATTCCTCAATTTTCTTGTAAGTGCACTAGTTGTAGTAGTAGTAGTAGTTATGAATGAAAATCAATTACAGGCTGGGACGGAGTAGAGCAGTGGAGGAATTTGGAAAATATAACAGGAATTTCTTTAAAAATTTCATGCCAATAAATGAGAAATCCATAATTTCTGTATTTGGAATTTGCATCTCTTCATGGAGCGTAAGATTTGGCGTATATCGGCGGGGTTCAATTTTGTAAATAGTTTTCTTTCTGATTTTGTGGAACCACATATTATTCCCATGTTCAACATTTGGTAGTAACTTTTTATTTTTGGGAATAATATTCTTAAACAATGTGTTCAGTTCTGTGAGACTAAGGTAGTGTCTCTGAGTGACGTCGCCGTTCGATGGAATTAGTACAGTCGACACAATCTAAAGCCTTCCGAATCACCGAGTGAAATGACTCGTCTCTTTAAATGTTTGTTTTTCGTTCTTAAGATATTTATTTCATATTTTTACTACCACATAAATGGGTAATGCGCAAAATACAATCGTTCGAAAATTATTAGAAGTTGTCTGGCGATGCTGAAATCCCAAATTTCTGATTAGTTTACCCAGTGTAATGAATATAATTTGAAGTAACCGCTCATGACACCTGGAATGGCGAAAAACTCTTTAAATGATTTCGTAGCCACCGCCTTCCGTCGTTACCTTGGTAAGTAGTTACTGTTTTATTGATTCCTCACACAAAACCCATGCGCAGTCAGCCTTACTTCTGTGTTCGCTACCCGTGAGTATGTGCGGAATTCGGTTTCCGGTGTCAGCAAGGTTCAGATACTTAAATATTATTTCATGGGAAGACTCTTAACATCTCAGGATAAATGCGAAACCCTGAATGACTGAGCGTGATTTAACCAAATATTTCCTGTTTGAAAATAGGGATAAAATTTGAGTGAAATATGTTAAACTGTGTGTTTTTATAGTTACTAAATGTCACAGAACAATCCTATCTTATTCTTAAAGAGAACTAAAATTATACGGAAAGTTAAAAAAAATCGTTAAAACAGTGATATATACATTAAACTTTTGATATAAACATGTTGAATCAATAAAGTTTGTCTCATATTTCCCTAGTACATGGTCTAATCAATTTTTATCCTGATTCAGGACAACGGTTCATCCAAATTTCAAATCGAAACCTTGAAGGCTTATTGTTATATTCTTTAATATTTTGCATCACCATTACTCGTATTTAATAAAAATGATGTTTCGGTTTCGTACACTTTTTAAAAATTTGGGATATGTCTGAGTGATTTTTAACCAAATATTACTTCGAATTTGACATTTTATTGGTTGCATCTCTAGACAGTAAAGTTTGTACCATGGGTTTTAATATTCTCCACACATAAATATCCTTGTTGGATTTTAAAGAATTTTCTGTGGCTCAACATTGACCATGCCAACAACAAGAACAGCACACTATTATGTTCACGAGCATATCCGTGTATTGTTTTAAAGAGCTTCATCTGCCTACGAAATCTTTGTATCGAGCAGCGACTGTTACATTGCGAACTGTGTCGATATGGATTCACAGGCTGTCACAATGCGGGGTGTCGATCTAGATTCAGAGGTTGCAGCACCACACAAGAGGTGGGCGACTATCGATAATTACATGACGGATTGAGTCAGGACAAGCCGTGACCCTATCCTCAAACACTCTTGGAGCACAGATCGGGTCGATCCCCGAGTAAAGTAAACGGGAGACATGCGTGATTTTAACTGTCTCTTCGACGTTTGTGAGTCGCGAATCTGAAGTTCAGCGTTCCGACGCGGGTTGAACGGACGCGTCTCTGTTCGGAAGTGCGGCCCGAAGCGACCGGCATCTCATGGCAGCGCTTTCTCTTCAATCTCTTCTAATCTGCGCGATGAATTATCGCCGCGGACGCAGAAGTGCCGGCCGTCGTTACCACCGCGTTTATAGACGAAGGTACCTCGACGGGTGGCTAGCGCGCGCTGCTCCGGGAGAGATGTCGTTAAAGAGCAGCCGCAGCGCAAATTACCCTATACCGTCGATGCGTCGCAACAACGGCCAGTGTTACGACATATCCGGCTCACCTTCCATTGTGTGTAGGAAGAAACGAAAAATAATTACGACATATTGACTCAAGACAAGAGGCCGCCTCCCCGATGTCGGAGCTCAGTAGCCGAACGCGCGGTAGTCTGCCTGTCAGGGAGCGCTAGCCGGTCGCCGGAGCGTCTCGCCGTTGTGTCTGGCCCTGGGAAACCTGGCTCGCGATTCATAAGACGTCTTTACAGCAGCGGGGTGGTGCCTTCTTGTAGTGCAGGACATAGAATTACAAGGGATCTCGTCAGCTCGACCGAAACATTTTTTTTCTCTCGGAATGAGTTTCCCTCTTTGTTTACCATCGCGGCGTTCACGGGTAGGCGGGGATGGGAGTATTGCAAAGTGGAGTATTTATATTGTTGCAACAAGAACCTCATCAACGTGTCAACAAGATGAAATAAGACCCTGCCTTAAATCAAATAGAATATAAATAAGTGAAACAGACGTTTATGTAGAGTAAACTTAGTGGGAAGGTCTTTTGAACCGTTCTATCTACGTCATGTTGCGTGTTTTGTTTCCTCCAGTTATGGGTACGACATCGTTATTCTCAGAAGATGGTTCTGTATTTCATAAAATGATAGGAAGTTTTTATTGGAATGTAGGGAACAATAGTCGGTAATTCCTTTATGAATATATTTTCTTAATCTTTATCAGTGAAATAATTTTTACTTTGAAACATCTTTGCCGAAATTGCTTCGATCTATTTCCACAAAATTATCAATATGACTCAAGTGCCATGTACAATTTCTAGTTTTTGAAGTTCATTGATTTTTTATTCGAAGTAATAAAACAACCATGATTCTGAGGGAAAAAATATGTGTGTATCATATTATATAAATAAGGGAAATGTGCACGCACTAGAGTTTAATCTTTCTCGTACTAGAGAAATAAGATTTGTGATATAATATACTAAATGATGTAGAAAATACTTTTTCTCAATATTAGAAGAGCGTTTAATCAAAATGTACAGTGGTGTGCGAGACACACAATATTATTTGTAATTTATCACCGTTTTGTGCAAGAAACATCAATTTGCGATAGGGGTTACCAATTATTTTTTAATAGATATGTTTTTACAAGTTTTTCAGCGTTCAGAAAGCTTTACTTTCACTACATTTCGCAGGTCATAAAAATGCACCTATTTTTAAATTTTCACGAAAATAGATTATCAGAAAGTTGAATTCTTAAAATCTGAAAACCACTTTCTTACCTTACTGAAAATAGTTTAATATTGTAAACTTATGCAACAGAACACTAAAATGGGATATTTCACCTTCTGTGAAAGTTCAACAGATATGCTAAATATTAAGAAAAGGAATCAAATAAATTTTAGAAACTGAATTAATTGGCTTGTAATGTAGTTCCGTGTACGTCATACATTAGAAAACACTATAAAAGCAAAATGCTTGTTTAGAGGTTCAATTTTAAGAAAATAAAATTGATAACAATCTATGAATGTTTGAAATATTGTGTACAATTAGAAACAACTCTGACGTGAACCCAAAATTCATTTCTGTTCAGTATATTTCGGATGACGTTATCTAAGGAAATGGCAAACTATCATGAACTGAACATTTAAAATAATATTATGTGTATTTTATTACATCAAGATTCGTAGGCAATATATGTATCTTATTAACGGGTATGTTTTTCGTATTCAGAAAATATTCTTAATTCTCTTTAAGTTCTGACACCGACATGTGTGTCCGTGTTTCATATAGCTGAGAAGATAAATTTCATTACCAATGATATGTTACAAAATACCATGCTTCAGTGTTAGAGTGACAATTTTAGAAAAAAGGTTGTGCTGCTCTTGCTAGAGATTGTTCGTTTATTTCCCTCTGTGTTATTAAGATTTACAACTATACTCTACAACAATTACTAAGGTTTTTTTGTGTTTTGGTTTTGAAGAAATAAAAACTTCCAAAACGCAACAAAAAAATTAGTCATTATTGTTATTGAAAATGGTCGAAAATCAGGTTAATAGAATACTCTACAACCATTGTTTAAAGAACGCAACATCTAACAACCCTTAAAATAAAAAGAGTTTCTACCTCTTCCTGAATTACATTTGCTTATTGAATCGGTGTTATGCTGGTATACATTTCTCAAAATTTTAATTTACAGCTGCGCGCAGATAATTCGAATTATTAAGCTTAATATATAAAATTCCAAAGTCGTATATCCTAAGGTTGATCGTACTGGATGTCTGAGTCATAACATTTTTCGAGAGTGTTAAATTATTTACTAATATTTCATTGTCCGCTTTGCCACATATTATACTCATCCATGGAGCTTTAATTCAAAACATTGGAAAGGCCAAATAATTAATACAAATTCAATATGTTGGACAAAATGAAGGATTCAGAACTAAAACTGATGCATGTATGACTTTGAATGAAATTATTGTCCGGAGATTGTTTGTTACCGACCGAATCAGTTCTCATTTATGCTATTGTTACCGACCGAACGATTTTATTCAATTGTTCGTTTTATATCTGATACAACAAAAGGAAAAGTAGTTATTGTTACTGTTATTCCAGTACAAATTTAACTTACCTCATTGGACATTCGTTGACATTATGTTTAAACGCGTATCGATTTCATAAATGTGCACAAAGCACACAGAGATTAAAGAGAGAATTTCATAGGTGTTTGTTGAAATAATTTCACAGTAACTGTATCATAAACGTAGGCATGTGAATTTTAAAATAAACATATTATTTTTAGGATTACTTCTTTCCGTATATCAAGCAACAATTATATCCATCGATGTTCAAAAATATCCCTTCCCATGCTCTTCACTCACGTGAAGTTTTTAACTCTGTGCGTAAATAATCGATCTGGAATTACCATCGATACCTGTGGAAAATGTTTGTCATATATTGTCAAAGCAGTTGTAAACAAACTATTTATGATAAACAAAACAAAGAACTTGAACACTAAGAGAAGCTTACCTACAATAAATCTAATTTAATTTAATTTAATTTAATTTTTAATTTAAATTTATTGTCAAAAAACAGTACAGACTGCGTATGACCACGTGGAGGACAATAAACTAATTTACTCTCCGGAAGCAAGCAAGGGACCATCCCATCAATTCCGATCAAGGGCCCTAAGGCAGAGGCGGATTCAAAAATTTCAGCAAAAGTTCCTAGATAAGATAAAAAGTTAGCTGCGAGTTATAATACATATATAATGTCAATATGTTTGTAATTTAACGCAAATATGTTTGTAAATTTACATGTAAAAGTTATTATCGAACTATAGATTATTCTGAGTATAGTGTTTAAAAATCATAAGAGTTGAAAAAAAAACACACTAAATTCACGATTTATTGTTACAATAAACACGCCCCTAGACAAAGCCTAGAGAACCTGTATAAGAAATCCGCCTCTACCCGAAGGAAAAACGGAGAAAAACCCCGGCCAGGATGGGGCAATAGCTGTTCACTGAACGGTCAGGAAATACACTTTACTACATGTGCACTGAGAATGTACACAATGCAAATATAATGCTACTTTCAGAATCATTTTAAAAATATTCATGCGAATATTTCGGTATCAAAATTCATGAAAACCCTTTTTCAGTATTTCCTCCAAAGATGTGTATTTTTCGTTTGTTTCTAGATGTTGAAGATTTTTCGTTTATCTCAGTACAAAATTCAAATTTCTCTTTCATAAAGTTGTATGATTGCACCCACTGATGATATAATGCAAATATTTAGCGGAAACGCTGCTGTACTTTATATTCAAATATTGGCGTTAAAATTTGTTCCTATTCGTATGACGTGCTATCATAGCAGTATAAAAAACGCTGTTTTCAATGGAATCTGATAAAATTTTGTCACGGATTTTGCCTGTAGAGCTTATCTTTGATATGTAAGATCTGTAGAACTTTTTTGTCGTGTTAAGGAAGCTAAAGAAGTAATAACAATTTATACACTTTATGGTGTGAAAGCCCTGTAATGACTATGTTAAGGACGGGGCAATATATAGATATAAAAAATAAACTACAGACTCAAATTTATTTTATTCATCTCAGAATATGCTTGTACGCGTTGTTGTTGTTGTATCGTTATTTGAACTATGTTGTATACCATTACTGTGAGGGAAGTGGGAAGATGAGATGCTTTTCGTCTTCATAAATCTCACCTTCTGTTTAACTTTTTTATGGTGGTTTCCAAAGAGCGCGTGTCTAATATTCTCATTGTAAAATCTATGTGATTATTTAGAGCGTGACTACTTTTCAGTTGCACATTCATGTGCAAAGGAGCAAGTTCCCGTTTTATGAAAATAAAAAGCTTCGGAAAATCTATAACATTTCTGAAGAGACAAAAAAATTTTGTGAGGTATTTCTGTTCTCTTCTCATTCATTTAACAAACAGTCTCTGAGCCCGCCCTGGAAGATTGAGGACGAAGTCTTTGATATGATAAACCTGGATTGTGATCGACCGTGGCAAATATTTTGACTACGCCCTTATTATCCTTCTGGGACATAGCGCTGTTAGTCCACTCCCGAACTAGTCTCACCCAGAAATATATTTCACTCGAACATGTAAAGTAGGTCATTGCCGACATGATGTGGTGACGTAAATGGGAAGGGTGTGAGCAAACATGTAAATAGTTGGAGTTCGTTTCCCGTGTTAATCTTGGATGGTTTTGGGTTTGGTTTTTAGCGTCATTTGCATCCCAAGTTTATTTCATTCTGGTATTTATCTTCAATCGTAAAAAATTACCTAAATTTGTAGTTTCAGATTACTCGTTGACGTGTGACACAGGATAGAGGAACGAGGAGAAGTAGGTGGCAACATCAATTGTCATTGAGGAAATGATATTGTCAGCAGGTTTCTCTGTCACATTCTAATTGTATGAGAAGACAGCACTGTTGCGGGGTAGCGAAGGGCTGCGCGTAATCGGACGATGCACCCTCTTCGGAGCGGGGAGCGTTTGCTTCCCAGCCACCCCTCACCCGTCGTCCGCCGGTCACACACTCACCCTCTATTGCCCCGCCATTCCCTTCCACCCCCTAGCCATCTAGCCATCCCCTGTCTTTAACGATCACTGCTTCATCACATTGACCTACTCCCCGAAAGTAGCCGGCTAGTTGGAGCAGAAGCCTGGGTTTCAGTTCATAGGTGCTCCGCCGGCTGCCGCAGTAGTATCAAGAAAATCCCATTTAAACGTTCATTCCCCTCCTCCCCTTCCTTGCATTCTGTGAGCTGTTTCTCTCTCTCACTCACTCCCACTCACCCTCCAGGCCCGCCAAGAGAATTTATCCGACTGTGATTCAACACAACAGGTGTCTCCAGAGGAAACAGAGAGAGGGCGAACCAGACAGATAAATGGCATTTCTCCGTTCTCCCCTCGCGGCGCGGCACTCACAAGAGGCAACAGACTACATTGTGTTTGGAGGAGGAAACGTCCTCACTACAACTCTTTCTATGTTTCTCCTCTCCGCTATACACAAACCCCGAAAAGGGAGAGAGAGCGCGAGGTTAGCGTGAATGAAATGTCTCCGACTGTGGAAACGGCGTGGCGGTGTCCCGCTCGCGCTTCACGCGAGTCCTCGGGAGAGAGGGGTCTGGCCTGCTGGCAATGCAGCTTACAGAAACAGACACATCAGACAGGCCTGCAGACGGCGAAACGCAACCGAATGGTGAGAGGAGTGGAGGAGGAGAGCGGGTGGGTCCGCGAGCGGGGCGGGGCGGAGAGCAGGGTGAGGACGGCTGCAGCGTGGTGCCGCCACCGCGTCATGCGAAACGTGGAGGTGGGAAGGGAGAGAGAGAGAGGGTGCACGGTCAGAGAGGGAGAGGGTGGGTGGAGGAGTGAGAGAATACACTCGCAACTGAATAACTGAAACGCGACGTGTTCGAATGCTGAAAACCCAAGCATTCATTCGTCGTCCCACAGACACGCAGGAGGGCTGTTCGTCCCCGAAGCCGCGCTACAGTGTCTCCGCCTCCGCTGCGTTACCCGCATGCCACTGCACCCGGATTTTTTGATGCAATTGGTTGAAGTTCCCCTGTTACCCGCAATTATCCTTCTTCTTCCATCCCGTTCCCGATATAAAGACAAGTTTGTTTTTATAGACTCAAAGAAGTACTAAATTCCGAACGTTAACTGCTCTTTAAGAGTAACATCTGTGATTGTTATGTGATCTATAAATTTGAACTTGTGATTCCTGTGAATTAAAGATTCTAGTTCAGGTCTTCGGTATAAGGCATAAATGAATTTTCGTCTTTTTAACAGTATATGTAATATAAGTGTAGAACGTGGCAAAAATTTCTTTTTTTCGAGTAACACATTTCAAATATTTATGGTCAGTAATATAATTTTGAATTACCAGTCGCCATGGTAAATTATCATTATCCATGTTCTGGGATAATAAGTCAGTGACAGAAGCGAATCAGATCCCCGCTTTGCGAGCTAAGAGATCGGAGGCCGCGTCCTCGGCCCGACGGCTCGGGGCCCGGAACTACCTCACCGCATTTCTCCGCGATCGAAGCCTCCCCGACCGGCTGCCAGCCTCTGCTCTCTCGGTCCTAAGCGCTCTCGGCTGCGGCAGCGCTCAGACCGACATTCTTTCAAGCAAACTGCGAGCAGATCTCTAGCCACCGCTCTCTGGAATTATTAGCTCTCCAGGGTATGAGAGATATGGAATTATTTATTATTGTTTTATCTGAAATAGCCGCCTACAAAATTAGTCGTCGCTCATTTAACAATTCATTGTATAAATACAAATCAAATATTTATGAAGGAATAATTTGTGTTTTAGTTTTAGTACTTCGGGTTGTAGTGATATATCTAGATTAGTTCGGATATTTTTTCATTACGCCACATTTCAATTTGTGCAGGAATTCAATTAGTACAGGACACTGTTGTCGCCGCTACTTCTAATGTATAGAATTTCTCTGAATTGATATTGGAAGAAGCATGTGTGAAGAGGGGATGCAGCGACCATTGACGTGAGAGAGTGATCACATGGCGTAGTGTTTTGCTCTACCGACCACCACCTCCTCGCAGCTACCCTCGTTTTTCACTTCTGTGCTACGCATCCGTTCAGCGTTCATGGCAAGAATGAAGACTCAGTTCTTTAAACTCGCGACAAACTGGCTTAGATGTGTGATATAATAATTCTTGGAGAGACCCCGGCGAAGAGGCAGGCGTGTTATTATCCCCATTACACACCACTGAATAGAAATACTACAGCCGACGTTTCAGATAGAGAAGGAATGGATGCAACAATAATGCCAGCTGTGCGGGGAAAGACAGGAAAATAGGTCGCCCTCGGCTGAAAACTATGAAATACTGCGTCGAAAAGTATCCAGCAGCCGGAGCGGCCCATGTCCCCGCGCGGCGCAGGCGCACCCACCGTTGCGTCGCGTTCCCTCTCTCCACACCCTCCCCCACCCATGTCACAGCATCCCCACCACCTCTCCCACCACCACCTTAGCTGTCCCCTCTCTCACGGAGTCTTCCTTCCAGCGCGCCCCGCCACTTGGTTCTGCCGCGTACGCCGACGCCGTTCCATTCCACCGCGGTGAAAAATATTCAGCACTGAGTGAATGTTACGCAGTTGTCATAATTTAAATATAACTCCATTGCGTGTGAGTATCAAGGAGTGGGATGACGTCCGATTCGTTACATTGTGCAGTGTCCAGGGAGCGATTTCTTCAACTAAAACTGCACATCGCGGGTATGCCGGGAAGGGAACCGTTTTCTCCGAGTATGTTTGCCAGGAGCCTCCCTCATTACCAGTCATCCCGAAGTTTACTTCTTTCCTAATACCCCTATTTATATCAGTTACTTTAATATCTCTTTATTGATGTACTGCTTTTGTCGTTTTATTAACGAGTCAATAAGATCATACATAAATTAGTAGGTAAACTACAAACGAGTGTGGCATTTAAACACTGTAACAATTTTTGATAAGTTTTATTAAAGCATATTTTAATAAAAAGTTGTATTACAGCATATTTTTATTAATAAAAAGATAATTTCAATAAATGTTTTCTATTTTACCATAAAATAAATAATCCTTTACTTGCTTTAAATTAGCTAAATAATCTCTATTATTTACAGAGTGATTTTCATTCATGATTGTATTCAAATACCAAATTATCCGTACCTCTGTTGCGCACAAACCTTTAGGTAGCAGTATTGCTGCATCTGATATCTATGATTTTCTCCTAGTATGTAAGTGGACATTATGCATATTTTACAGTCGCGCGCAATGTGTGTCGAAAACATGTTTCCTAACGTGTTTGCTGTAGTCGACAGGGTGTTGTTGACACTGCACCCATAAATTCGACTTGATCCAAATGCCTGTGCGGTAGTTTGCGGTTTGCTGCTGGTATATTGCCTCTTCAAGGCACAAGAGACGCGTGGTTTTATTCGGACTTACATACACCGAGCGGAGACTTACAGTGATTCAGTGGAATGCGGTGAGTGTTATTACTGAATCCACTGGAGTGAGTTACTGCGGTCAGAATCCCCGACCCCCTCCTCTTCTTCATCGGTCTCTCCTACCACCCCGCCCTTTCCACTCTCTTTGGAGCATCTCATCGCGGGAGGCGAACGCCGAGAGACGCGTTGGAGCAAATAAATTCGAGGTTATTGCATTTGGCAACCGCACGAATGCATCGATTGCAATTTGCCTCATCCCGCACTCGATACAGTTTGAGGTTACGTGGACCGCAACAGTCGTGTTTCGCACTGTTCCGCTATCAAATACGATAGCGTTGCATATACTTGTTACCAGCTTTCAATTGTCCGACAATCGTTGATCCAAGCGAATGCGCACGCGCTTCCCGTGCCTCCCGCTGGCGCGTCTTTCGTGCGCGCCCCACGCCGACACTGATTTGGACGCTGCGTTGACGGTTGCTGCTCTGAGTCTGGCGTATACAATCAGTTTCAAGTATCCCCGTTCCGTTTCAAACGCTCCACTCGCCGCAAATCAGAGGGACATTCCGCCTGCATTAGAATATCGAAACACTAGTTAAATGGTTAGTAGGAGAATTTTACGTCCGGGTGAAATTGCGTGTTTATTGCGGAAACAAGGCCGTATTAGATCATCCTCATTATGCAATACCCGCTCCATCAAATCTCGCTCGCAAAAATAGATTGAAAGCATATATTTCAATTTCGGGTCGAATCGATGAAAAGCGGGATTTGCTCTGCATTTAACAAATGAGCCGGATGCAAACTTGTTACTGTAATCCTTGTAGTGCACTTTCAGATGTTGGTCACTTTGTTATTAATAACAGTTCTTACATTTTGAAAAAGTAACATTTATTACGAAGCCATCGTTCACGTGATCTTTGCAATCTTCATCTGGTCTAAACGCAATATTCTACATAATAAAATATGACAGAGCAAAACTAGTTTTGATTGTGATCCACAAACCACATGCTTTCCCAGCACACTAGGCTTTTTTCACATTACTGCTTCCTTCATTGAAATTATTTCCCCTTTCTTCTGAACATTTCCCTCTTAAAGCTCGTTTTCTACCTTTAAGAATTCTACTACAATAATTAAGATTTCTTTACGGTGAAAAATAGGTCTCCGTGACGATTATGTATTCAAAGATGAGAAATATTCTGGTTTCACTTATTCTTTGATTAAAAGACGCATAGGGGGACGCCAAAGGGAAATTAGTTGTGGAGACGAGGAGGATTGTGAGAAGAACGGCTGGTCCTGTGCAGTCTTGCCCGTTTCTTTGCGGCAAAGGAATGTGAGGGTGCACAATTTTTCCGGCTGGAGGATTTCAATCCCTGCTCCTTGACCTTCACTTACCATCGTGCACAACCAATTAAAGCCGGCCCGCTCTCATCGAGAAGCTCTTTCTCCGGAACGCCCGTGTGTAGTGGATGCTGGAATTAGGGTTTCAACCTAGGTACGAAAATATTACAACGGGAAACGATTACATTTTCTAACAAATTGTAAAAAAAGGCATTAAATTACGTCGTCCATTTTCGTAGTGTGCATTCCTTTGATTCTTTGTGCCGCATCATCCTTTTCCGCGCCAAAGGAGCTCGTGAGGATGTAAGAGAAAAAGGAAGCATCAGATAATTCCAGGCAGTCGCCCATTGAAGTGTGTATGTCGCTTCGGGAGGGAAGGAATCTGTTCACAATAGGAGATGCTCCATTTTGACATTCTTTCGGATGCGATGACGGTCTCATTTACCGGCTCTTATTCTTTCTTCACGCTTTCCTATTAATTTAAATGAATTCTCCTCGCCGACGAAGCTATTTGTCGAACCCCTCTGTTAATCGGCGTGTCTTTCGATTGCCGTCATTTCTTTCGACTATTTATTCTATGTGTTTGTTTACCAAAAAATGAGTTAACCGCTAGCGTGTTTGAGGAGAAATGGTGACAAAATAAGCGAAGAGGCGTTCTGAGTAACCTATTTAAGTGGTCGTGATGGCTCTCAGTTTCCATTCTACTCTGTTCTACGTTGTATATACGTTTGCCGTCAGGGCTCGCGCCCGCGCCTGTTTCCCCGTCGTACAAAAATAAACCGGAGAATCTGGCGGGTTTACGAACAGTCTACGGTCCAAACTCAACAGTCAATAGAACTTAATGGTGGTACGTCGGAGTGGCGGAGAAAGAAAAAAAGGGGTTTTGGGGAGGGCAACGCCGCTCCGCGACGCGGGCGGTGGACGTTCTGGGAGGGAGATCGGTCGGCGCGAGCTACAGCACAGAGGGCGATATGGTGTGGGCGACGAGCGGCACCGGGCGGCGCCAAACAACCCCCCTCGCCGCGTGCGTTTGCTGTTGTTGTGTATAGGGGCAATTCGCTTTCGAAAGCTTCTGTCGAGCACCAGTCACTTTCGGAGCGAAGGCATTGAGGAAGAGTCCACTGGAAGCGGTAGGAAGTTCGATGAAAGAAGCAAACAAGAAATCGATTCCCTGCATGTCGAATGTGAAAAAAGGTTGCACTCATCTCAAAGAACTGTTCTTCCATGCAATGTTATCCATCCGTAAATAATACATTGATCTGTTTCTCGCAATGCTTCTCGTTCGCTCTTTTATGAATACCATTGCCACACGGATTCTCAGTGATGTCTTAAAACCTTTAAAAAAATTATCTAGACAAAATTGCAGATTGGGAAAAGTTGACGTTTATCAATTCTCACCTGGTGAGTAATAGTAACAGAACACTAAAAATTAAAACATCGATCTTTTCCTTTATCCTTTAACGCAATATTTTTCTGCTTCATATTACCTTGCGACTAAAATGCATAGATGAGCTTTTCAGCCGTAGTCATTGCCTGTTATATTTATTGGGCCCTTATTACTTTATGGTTTTTAAATAATTTGTGTATATATATATATATATATATATATATATATATATATATATATATATATATATATATATATATATATATA